>WBNH01008837.1:437283-523821 GCA_013401255.1 Urocolius indicus | reverse complement strand
TCCACCCTGGATGAAGCTCCCACCCTGGATAAAGCTTCCACCCCAGCCTTCACTTGGCCCCACCTCCATCATGCTCCTAACAGCCAAGATAAGGTCAGATCTTAGGGTGCCCCTCCAGTGCTCCTTGGGCAAAGGACACCTCAGCCTAGGCTGCAGGGCCACAGCTGATTCTGTCTCTGGGCTGTGGAGTGCTGCTGCCCACGAGGCAGCATTCCCCCTGTGCTGGAAAGTGGTGAGTCAGAGCAGTGGCTTGAGGGAGACTTCAAATGCTCCAACAGGTCTGGCAGAAATATTTATACACCTGCATTTTCAAATATGCTCTACTTTCTCACTTTATAAATACAGGGGATCCAGTTGAACACTTGGCCTAGCAGAGCCAAGCATGCCTCTTTTTATTTGATGAACCAGCTGTTTTTCTGGCCTGTTCATATAAACATATTTGTATGTGTTGATTTTGCAGTTCATTGGGAAAAAGAAACAGATGACAGGTCATATGTGCAGTTTTGTTATGTATGTAACCAACACACAGAAAATTCCCTTCAGTCCATTTACTTGTTTACTTTGCATGAAGGGAAGCAGCACATAAAACACCCCGAGAAGGTGTGGGAGGGGGCCTGCTAATGCTTTTTTAAGCAAGCAGATGCAAAATCGCTTCATACAGGTGAGATGCTGCAGTGGGTCTGTTTACAAATCACCATGGGCTGCAATATTGTGTGCTAGGAGTCCAAGTGATGTAGCCTGGACAGCAGGCTCCTGCTCACATATTCATTCCCTCGGTTTTGGCTTCCACACCCAAGTTTCCATGTGTGAACTGGCACCAACATTCAAGATTCAGACTGAGCTTTTCAAAGGGTCTGAGGCAGCCCCTTCTGGCGCTAGAATGCCACACTATTGGGCAGTGTGTAGGCTGCTTCAATTATCTCCTTCCCTAGAGCAAGATGAGTCAAAGAGCTACTCATTCACCTTAGGGAGGCAGGCACGTGCTCCTCCCTGCGTGGAGGCTCGTCAGGAGCTAATGCAGTACGACAATCTCAACCAGCTCATAAAATTATAGCGGGATGTCAAGGAATTTATTGCCAAGGCTGAAAAAGAAAACCATTTCAATATCCTATTATGGCCTCTCTCCAGCCCTATAACCTGCCGAGAACTAGGCTTTAAAATGCTGTACTAGCCAATCCCTCTGAACTTTGACTTCTATTTGGAGGCATTGTTTTTTATTCAGCTATAAAGAAGCTGAATTATGGGCCTGTTCAAGGGGAGCATGCATCTGGAACACTACATGGAAAACCTCAGGTTAATGCTCTGACAGTTTGTCCAGGCAGTAAAAGGTAATTGCATGTAACACCACAAAAGTTGTGCAATCCCCAACATAAGGAACTTTGCTTTGGGCAAATCACTGGAATTAGGCAGGGGATAGGATACACTCCTTGGAGATGCCAAATTTCATCTTGCCAGTTTGATTCTTTACACTTACCTTAAGGATATTTTATAATTTAATATTTTGCTCTATTTCTGGCTGTCAAAAGTGCTATCAAGTGGTTCATCCTGGTAAACATTCACATTTCACCAGCTGCTGAAAATATTCACAGCATCTTTTCACAGCTATCTGCCCCTTCTATTTCTGAGCTCCTGATTTTGGACAACAAATGAAATTTTAAGAGATCTTATTTGTGTGTGTGTGTGTGTGTGATTTTATTATATCATTTCACAGCCAAGCCAAAAGGGAGAAGGCAAGTTAACAAAGAAAGCCCATTTCCCAAAAGAAAGGCTAGTATTCTTGATCATATCAGATGTAATAACGGCAGTGGGTGGGTCTAAGCCAACATGATAAAGCACTGGAGCAGCACTAGCCAAAAAGATATCAGCAAGCTATGAAGTTTTATTGAATTTTGAAGAAAAATCCAATACTTTCTGCTTCCTTTTACACAACTTTTCACTTCCCTGTGAAAGTTTGAAAGCAGCTTTATTTGAAGGCTCCCAAGGAGGTGTGCTACAGGGAAAGGACACTTGTGTGACTCACCTGCACACACGTGCTCCTTATAACTGAGTGGCTTTGCTGAGGAGAGGGCAGATGTGCCTGGCCTACCTAAAGGCAAGCAAGCCATTCCTTTCAAGTGCAATAAGCAAATACAGACCCTTTCCCTTCCTTTGTGAGCCAGACAATCCCAGTTGGATTGGCACCAAAAATAAACGAGGAGAACAACCTACTTAATGGACAGCTGAGCCAGGTGGCTGAATATATGGGAGAGAAATCATTTCCAGGTTGCGTGCCAAGCTCATGTTCTCTACAGTGGGGCCTCATTTTGGGCTGGGGAAGAGTTAGGGCTCCGAATCGCAGTGTCATGGGATGCTTTGGGCAGAGAACCGACTGCTGTTGGCTGGAGGTGCTGAGAGACAATGCTGATCTTGCTGAAGCCCTGAAAATAGATCTGCACCTGCTATTAGCGTCAGCTTTGCCATCAAAATCCTGTCCAAGGGTGTAAATAACTTGAGAATAAGAGAGATCTGGAAAATAGGCTCTACTCTTCCTCTCTATCAAGGAAACAACCCATGCAGGTAGTCCAAATCTTTCTATCCACTCAAATAGCTTGACTCAAGTCAAGACAGAGCATTTCAAGTGTTAGAAAGAAGGAAGCACAAGACAAACCCACATACAATTAACAATTATGCAATGAAAGTGTGCAACAAATGATCCACAAAGAGAAACGTGGTCAAACACTGAGGTAGAAATAGATATGAATGTACCTGAAGAATTACCAGAGAAATTGAATGAACTTGTATGTGCCAGCTTCTCTCCTGCTTTTCTTACTCTCTCTTTGCCTTGCAGGTGGTTTCCAGGTTTGCCAAAGCATTGACTGTCTCTGTCTCCTGTTTTGTACCTACTGCTTCTGCTGTCCAGGGTCACAGTTACAGTCAAATGTGGTTTATATCCTGTGAATGAAAGTATAAGAAGGTAACAGATGATACCACAGGTAAATAGTCAAGTACAACTGATTATTAATTCTGGGGTATGACTTGAACTGCTTGAAATGCAAATCTTGGGTTGCAAAGTAGCTCAACAATGCCTGTCAAATAATCTTCAACCACTATGAGTTCCAAAACCATGCAACATTTTCCAACATCTTTGCCTCTGAGTTTAAAATGAGGGCAAAACCCACCTCATCTAGTCCAGGCAGCAAGGAATCTCCATCCCCAGGCAAAGTTGGAGAGTAAGTAAGTAAGAATCCTCACAGAGATTCTTTTTGAAGGTGCTCACAATCTATTTACAAGCAATAGATGCTGAGATGCTGCAAAGAAGGAGTTAAGCAATGAACAGGTATACACATGAGCAATAAACCCCTATTATACAGGGACCATAACTCCAAAGAGAGCAATATCAACTTCAGTTGTATATGTCTGCTAGTTTTACCCAGCTGTGGGCTTCAGGTCACTGCATCACATGCTTTAAATCAGTTTTCATATTGTATGTGCAAGTAACATTATCATGAACTAATCCCCACCTAGTGCCCAAATTTTCATGCTTGACAAATCCCTTTTCTTACTTCAAATTCGGCCAAAGCAGAGCAGGCAGCAGCCTGTATGTGACTGGGGCAAGCAGAGGGTCTCAGCTGAGAAGAGTTGTCAAGCTGATAGCCCGTACACCGCCATATAACCTTCCTAATCAATGTGATTCTGCTCCCACTGGAGATTGTATTGTTGGGAATCGGGCTGGATTTGTGCTGAACTCTCCTCAGATGGAGAATCACTGGTTTGGCACAGATGACTGTTGAGAACTATCTCGGAATAAGCCAAACCAAAACTGTGCTCAGGGTTGTGTCCCCATTTACCTTGAACTCTGGTGGCCTTGCTCACATGAATGCTGATGTTCTTCTCACACCACACCACAGCACTGGCTGAGCAAAAACGACAGATATCCAGTCCATGAAGTCCCTGCACACAAGAATATTGGTTTTCCTTAAAGATATCATCTGGATGCCTGTTCTATCACTGCAGTAACTGAGAAGAAGCATGGCCCAGCATATTTGGATTGTGTCACATGGGACAAGTTAAAAGCTCAGCAATGGGCTCAAGAATTGCCAAAATGTCACAGAGGTAGTGGAAGAAGTGAGAGTCTCGCCAGCTCTCACATGAATGTGTGTTGGCTCTAGCTTTCACGCTGGAAGTCTTTATGTGGCAACTTGAATTTCCTCATTTCACTCCTCTTGTTTCAGTTCTCTGGTCATGGAGCGAAAAAGCAAAACAAAACAAAAGCACCTACCCTACATGATTAATCACTCGCTCTGCACAACTCACAGTCAATAGCCAAGGGCTAGTCACGGCAAATAATTCACCACCACTCTGCAAGCTGAACTGCATTTGTGTGGAGTGTTCAGCCAGTTCTGACCGGCAGACACTTAGAAATGGGGATTTGCAGGAACACATCAACGGGCAAAAACAGAAGGTATTTGTTACTGGCATCTTTGCCAGTTGTGTTATTTGCCTAAGATGGCAAAACATGGTAAGGATGAAGCAGAAGGTGCAAACAAACCATGATATGCTCACCAGAAAGCAGCTGTGTACGAGGGTGCCATAGCACTTGAAAGAACACTTGTGTTTATCACAGGCTTCAGACCTCTCAGAAACCACAAGAGGGGCACAATTTTCAAAAGCTTTGCTGAAATTCAGCCCCATGCACAACTCAGAGCATTTCAAAAGCATGAGATACCAGACCTCCAGAGCCCTTTTGAAAACTCAGCCATCCGAGTTGGTCCCTAGATGACGGCTGAACTCCGTTGGAACTAACTATTCAAAGCTAATAACCTGGCTTCAGACTTGCTATTGTCTCACAGTGGTCATCAGATGTGGGAGAGAAAAAAATCAAACCTTGAGGGCAAAAGATCTTATCCAAGACTGTCAGTAGAGACATGTTGCTCTGCAAACTTGTTTTCTAAATGGGCTTCCCTCCCACTATACCCCAAGTGGCACATGGCCTGAAACACAGATGGATCAGCACCAGCACATATACAGCTGTAAATAGATCATATATAATGGTGTTTCATTTTGTATTCCCAGCTTGCCAACAGATATTAGGCCATGTGTCTGGTCGTGAGAGAGAGAACTTAAGCCCTGGAATAATAGCTACAAAATTTTCCTTCATATATGTTTCTGGAATAAGGGCCCCTAAGCAAGATCAAGGTCTTATTGTGGCTGAGTAAAATGATTCATGTAAAGTCGTGATGAGTATCTGAACTGAACCAGAGCCCACATCTCTCAAGGAGGGGAGGCTGCCCACCGGCCCACACTCACGCTCCTGCCTCAGAAACTTGACCCCAGCTCTTTCTCATGACCAGGATACTTAATCCCTTCCTTGGACAACCATCTGAAATGGTGTCATGGCAGAGTTTCTATCAAGGAAATAATCTGACAAAGCCAGACTTAGGAAAAGTCTGATGCCAAGTCGAGTTGGAGGCCTGTGGCCAGTGGAGTTCCACGGGGATCAATTCTGGGGCCAGTCTTGTTCAACATCTTCATCAGTGACCTGGATGAGGGGACAGAGTGACCCTCAGCAAGTTCTCTCATGACATCAAACTGGGAGCACTGGCTGATTCCCCAGAAGGCTGTGCTGCCATTCAGTGGGATCTCAACTGTCTTGAGAACTGAGCAGAGAGGAATCTCATGAGGTTCAACAAGGACAAGTGAAGAGTCCTGCAGCTGGGGAGGAACAGGAACAATATCCAGAAAACAAGCAGCAAAATATGACACAGAAAAAAGTAAAAGGAAGTTCTGCTCTAAGTGTGTTCTGAGGTGTTATTACCAAGAAATTAGGCTGCTCTAAGGTTAGTTAGCCAAATACAGTATCTCTGTTCACTTTCCCTCTTGCATTCATGCAAAATAACTGTGTACAGTGAACCATGGGGCAAAAAACCCAACCAAACAATCTGCACAGACAGGTCTTTGTCGTACTCGTTTGATGGTGTTTGCTTATCCCTGCAACAAAACACCTCTGAACAATTTAGGGTGCCCTGTCCACACCTTTACATCCTGCAGTTGTGTTGAACAGGGCCCCATCATGTCTGAGATGCCACATTTCCAGTGCAAATGCTGGCAGGTTTAGTCTTTTCCACAAGTATTATGCAAAGTAGAAAGGCCTCAGATCTGTAAATATTAAGTAGTAGGGGTAGTGCAGAAGAAGCAAATATAGACCAAGCAAGAAACCAGTTCATATACATGGGCTTAAACTGCAAATACCCATGTTTGGGGACTGCAAATACATTGAGAGGGACACTCAAGAGGGCACCTTGTCTAGTTTCTTGCCTAGTAACAGGACCAAGAATATTTCTCTTACAGAGGCAAAAGAGGATGCGTATGTCCCCTGCTCCCCCTCTTCTGGAAGGGTCAACTTCTCCTCATTAAGCTCTCCCAAGGTAACTTCAAAGCACAAGGTGCTGTGAGGAGGGCACACTTGTGAGCACATACTTGTGTGTGACAGCATTATCACACTTGTCACAGTGTGTAAATTAGCTCAAGCACCTGCTAATCCCACACCTGCTGCAGTTCTGTGGCAAACCAGGCCCTATAAGCACAGCTTCAAAGGAAAAGTTAATTCATTCTTCAGCATCACTATTTGCCTTGATGGTCATGAAGGGCTAATTTTAGCATTGCTTTCATTGCTGCTCTTGCCCTGAATATATGATTTTTCTCCCTCTGTTCCAGTTTTCTTTCCAAGCCCTGTCAAGGCAACCAGTGCAGGCATTTATGGCCTTTCCGTTTGGTGAAATGTAATCTTTAGCAAAGCAAAGTTTGACCTCTCTTGCCTTTCAGGCCAGTACAGCTTTCCCTTCAGGTAGTGGGCATATGGCAGCTTTTTCCCAGTGCAATAGGGATGTTGCTACTGAAAAGACAATATTTTTTTCCAAGATCTACATGTGCTTACGTCCCCCCAAACCTGTGCCTTTGTCACATTTCCAGAGGGACTGCTAGGTGCAACTCAGAATCAGAGCTGTGAGTCCAGTGAGGACTGGTGCCTCTAGCAAGAGATTCAAAATCTCCTGTTAGTTTCTTTTTTAACTAAATAAATACACAGATACCTCAGTACCAGGACCCAGCTTGACACTACTTCATTCTCATCTAAAACTCAAAAAAAAAAAACCCATAGGAACACATCAATCTTTTTCCAAGTCCTGTTTATAATCAAACTGCCTGGCATAGCATCACCACCATCTTCTAAGGTCCTTTCCCAGACCGTTAGTTGAGCAGCTGCCCCATAAAATTGATAAATGTATGCAATGGTGAAGCTAAATAGCAGAGCCTGCTGCTCTGCCCTGATCTTTGAGCTGGCCCCCACTTCTATCAAGCCTTTCCAATGCTTGAGAAGACACGCTGTGGCTGTGGCAGAACACTAAGGAGCACCCTGGCCACTTACAGAATCACAGAATGGTAGGGGCTGGAAGGGACCTTTTAGAGCTCATCCAGTCCAGCTCCTCTGCTAAAGCAGCTCCCACCTAGATCAGGTCACACAGGAATGGGTCCTGGTGGGTTTTGAAGACCTCCAGAGAAGAAGCCTCCACAGCCTCCCTGGGCAGCCTGTTGTGCTTCCTCAGCCTTACTGGAAGATGTAAAAGATGGTGTTGTGTATGAGATCAGGAACCACTGCTTTGTGGCAGCATCTTCTCCCTCAGCACACCTGCCTGGGCTCTGTTCCTCCAGTTTTCACTTGAATTTGGGCCTTCAGTTGTGAACTTGCAAACTTTTGCCAGCTTTTACCACTAGCAGCATGAAGAGATAAAGCCAGATGAAGCAGATAGGGGTACATATAGAATGCACCAGCTTTGCTTTAAATGTACAGCTGGAATACCCAGTAACTCCAGCCCAATATGATCATGTTCAAAGGAAGAATCAGCTCCTGTCCTCAGGGAGGAGGTAACCCCTGCCCTACAGGAAGGCCCTGCGGTAGACAAGGCTGGCACAGAGGTTAGTGCAATGCACTGATCCCTCCACAGACCTTATCCAAGATGCAAACTGCTCTTTTCCACCATGCTGCAGCTACTCAGCAACGAACAGGGATGGCACTTCCTTTCTCCCATCCTTTTTGGGCCTTATCTGCTCAGAAAGATCTGACCATTCAGGTACACACACTTTTTTTTGCCTCCTGCAGCATACACAAATTCAGCATTTGCTCTGTTTTCAAGATGCCACCTAACATTTTTCTTTTCCTAAGGTAAAAGACTTGGGAGTCCAGAGCTTTGTTGACATAGATCAGAAAAAATCAAGCTAAGCCCAGGCTGGAACGAATTCGCCAGCTGAAGCCATGTAAACCAACACACCAAGACAGCAGGAAGTCTTGGGAGGGTGGTAAAATGACATTTTTCCCAAGCAAAACATTTGTATTCATTTGATAACCACCAGCATTTTATTTTGACATGAACTAAAGGTTCCATTCTGGATAATGGGAAAAGGCAGCTTTCTGTTAAACAGAAACCCTGCTCCCAACAACACCGAGCGAGCTTCGAAGCATTTGCTCCGTTCCTGACAGGGAGTTTCACCTAGAAGCAGCATGCACTGGGATGTGTTTTCAAAAATATTTCCATATGCTAAAGGAATGCAAACGGTTGCCAAAGAAAGTGGCTGTTACAGCATCAGGCTAGGGCTGGTTTTAAAGGGAAAAAAAAAAAAAAACCACCAACTGCTGCAGAAACGAGGTATCCACAGAGGTGCACTAAAGCAACACTAACTGCAGTGACCTTGAGATGACCTAGACCTCCTCATATTACAGAAATGAAAAGGGAGGTAGAAAAATCTGAGGCCAATTAGGCACTTTTTCTTCTTTTTCTTTTTCTTCTTTTTTTTTTTTTTTTTTTTCCTGGAGACATGATGAAATTTCCTGAAACAAAAACTTTAGCAAATTCTATAAAATACCTCTAGCTTTGGTGGAAAAATAAATGATTGCCTTTTTATCTGCTCATTCCTGAGGCACAGAACTGGCCCACTTCTGTTTGTGCAGATGGATTGGAGGGAAAACACCCAAAGAAGGGCCAAGTGGTGAGATTCTTGGCACGAGCAATTAAGTGTGAAGTTATTCTCAGGGCTGCCTATTTGTTTTTGCAGCAGGAATCATTAAGATTATATGGAAAGATATTGTCTGGGAAAAAGTGTGAAGTAAGGATTATATGTCCTGAAATGCGATTAGTGGGCAAAGCATCGTGTGTCCTCCACACAGAGGTGGCTGCACTCAGGTGGCTCCTGGGACACTTGCCTTTTGGTCTGACTTTGCTCCTGAAGCACATCCATGGACCAGGCACAGAGGCAGGAGCCATTGCTGAAGAGAAGGTTGTCACTTCACTGCCCTCCAGTGCTTGATATTCCTTTTGTAGCCATCCCCATGGAGGTTCATGGCAGTGTGCAGTTTCCAGGGGGTTCACTGCAGCAGCACTCATGTCACAGGGGGGCAGAAGTTGATCCCAGAGGAGGTTTAGGTGTTGGGCAGCTTCCCATTGTCACAGCCAAGCAGAGGCGGGTGTGATGGCTCAGCCTCCTGCTGAACACATCCCACATGGACTGTCTCAGGGAGAAGTCCAACTTTGCCTGGCCTGCAGCAGTCTTGCTCATGGTGCCTGCACGCCTCAGGCACCAGCCATGTGCTGGGAGGAGAGGTGCCTCCTGGCAGAACTGTGTCCTTGGCTCACAGCTGAAGACAGCTTGTCTGGGCAGGGTTTACCTCCTCCCTGAGGACACAGCTGAGGCTCCCACACCAGACAGTGTGTCCCCTCTCTTGTCCCGTGCCTGGGTGGGCTCCCCAGCCAATAGATACCAGGTCCTAGAGCCAAAATAATGGGGCAGAAGAGGGCTAAAGAGTCCCTTCCCTCTCTGCTCCACCAACTTCTGATGACTTCCAGTTCCCAAGTAGGATGCAAACAGGGAGAGCCAGGAGTGCTAACTTCAGCTCCATGCAGCTCAGAGCACAAGCTCTAATGCAGAGCCCAGAGGCATTTCTGTAAAGCAGGCTTTCTCTGTCACCATTGCTTGTAGCAGATGACAGGGTTGATCCTCTCCCTGCCACTGTGCTGCTCTTCCCAGCCCCACGATCCCTGCACAACCCTCTTTCATCTGGAGACCAGGTCTAGGCCAGGATCAAATAGAGGGGAGCTGCAAAGAGAGATGGGGTAGCATGGCAAGGAGCATCAGGATGAAGATTAGGGAGTGTGAAGGCAGATCACAGCCAGACCATGCACCAAGGCCTATCTGCCCATCTCCACCTGTGGCTATCTCTGAAGCTGAGGTTCCATATGCAAGACAATGCCATTTTCTCTCCCATCCAAGGGCAAGCAGAGGTTTGGGGCAACACCACCCTGGCCACTTCCCCACTCCTCCCTTCCCCACTCAGCACAATCCTGTTAAGAGGGAAACATTTGCACTTCAATCCAAATGCTGGTGGTTTGGACTTTTCCTTGAGCCTCATGGCACCCACTGTAAAGCGTGACAAGGGTTCGTGAGGCAGCCAGCAGCACGTGCAGAGACAGACAGAAACCTGCAAGCACTGGAGAGGAGCCCACTGCATGCCTCGGCCTATCCCTTGCCAAAGCAGCTCAGAGGGGTTGGGGTCAGTGATGTGCGTGTTGACTGCTCCATCAGCTCCCCACCAACACCTCCAAGGAGCCACTGCAGTGCAGACAAAGCATGCTGCAGGGGAAGAGGGCAGCCACATCCAAAACTCACCAGAGGCAGCATGAAAGACCTAAAAGATCATCATGTTCATCTGCCAGTGAGATACTTCTTTGTACCAGAAACCCCACACATGAGAAGGATCTGTGTTCCTCTGACCCAGCTGGAAGCACCTGACCACCAGGGCTGCTCAGGGTTTCCATCTGACAGTAGGAAAGAGGATACAGGAAGAAAGGGTGAACTCCAAACCTTCCCACATGCAGCCATAACCGAACAGTTCCCACAGCACTGCTGCTGCCTGGGTGAGGCTCTAAGCCACTATCAGAGAAAAGACAAAAGGTGATCATTTCTAAGGCCTAACTGGATACATCCAATTACCTTGTGCAGAGATATAAACCCCACGCTGAACGTTCTGTGGAATCTCTCTTTGAGTCAGTTGTAATTTTGACTTGTTGAGTTACTATTTAGAATATATATCTATATATAAATCTAAATGCTAAAATGAAAGGAAAATCATCCAAGGGGAAAAATAAACTATTTCAGCCAGTGCTAACAGCTTTTAGTGAAAACACTGAACAACTACATTGAGAGGTCCAGGTGTAAATGGGTCCTTCACCCTGCTACAGTACCTGACCTCAACTAGGTCTCCAAAGAGGATGTTAGCTAGAGATCTGGGTAATTCTGTCACCTTCTGGTTTGAGTTCTGCTAACACTGGACAATGAAAAGCCTTTCTGTAGAAGCCACACAGCACCACCATGAAGATGCTGCCTCCCAAAGCAGTATTTCTTTCTTGGTATGTAAGCAATTAACAACCGACTCGTGTCCTGTTTCACTACCACAAGAGCATAGCACAAATACTTTTAAAGTATCCAGGGAAAAGCTGGAGCTTGGAAAAGCCAAGCCCACCCTGCTCCAGAGTCGTGGAACTGCAAGGCTGCCTGAACACAGGGTATGATGCTGCACGGGGCGGCCGTAAAAGCTGCCATTGACACAGAGCATGGCAGTTCTCTCAGCAGGCTGGGCCTGGAGCACAAGAAAAAGCCCATCAAACCACAACACAGCAACCCAAATGCAATTTTAGCATCCCCAAGGGTGGGCTTTAAGCTGCCGTGATGACCACAGCCTGTGCTCTGAGCTGGTGTCTGGCACATGGCACTTTTGTTCTCCACCTCTGCCGCTGCAGTTCAAGGGAAGGTTGCGTTCCTGAGACTGGGTCTGGCCTGGGACTTTCAGGAAAAGCACTCTTGGGGTGGGGTGGAGAAGAGGAGCTTTCCTGTGTTTATTTTTTTGCCTTATTCGTATGGTCTTTCTGCAGCAGAAGTTGACCCTGAGGCTCCCCGTAGCACCTGGGAAGGGTGGACAGTGCTCATGATGCCCCTCTGCCCTGGGCTCTCACCATGGACCAGCACAATGCTCCTCTTTCTGTTTATGACTCTGTGTTCTAGCAAGAGCTCAGGGTTATCTCCAGACCAGGTGAGGACATGTCTCAGTCATTATTCGAGGGTGCTCAGAGGCTGTGCTGTATTGTGACACTGGGCAAACTGGCTGTGCAGCCCAAGCCCTGAGCTGCCAGCAGTGGGAGAAACAGAACCTTGCTCTGCTCTATGTGACCCACAGCACAACTGCTTTGGGATACAGAATCATAGAATCGTTGTAGCTGGAAAAGACCTTTAAGCTGATAGAATCCCAGCCCTGCCCTCACCCTGCCAAGCCCACCACTAACCCACAAGCCTCAGCACCTCAGCTCCACAGCTTCGGGATCCCTCTAGGGCTGGGCAGCCTGGCACAGGGACTGACACCCCTCTCAAAGAAACAGTTCTGCCTCAGCTCCAATCTAAACTTCCCCTGGTGTAACTTGAAGCCATTTCCTCTTGTCCTGTCATTCATTATTGGAGAGAAGAGACTGATTCCCACCTCACTGCAGCCTCCTGTCAGGGAGTTGCAGAGAGTGCTCCTGTCTCCCCTCAGCCTCCTCTTCTCCAGATTTAACAACCCCTAGGTCCCTCGACTGCTATTTATCAGACTTATGCTCCAGACCCTTTCCCAGCTACAGTGCCCAGCTCTGGACATGCTACAGAACCTCAATGGGATGCTCCTGGTGCCCTGGTTCTCCTTTGGTCTATTCTCTACAGATCAGAGGTTTCCACGTGGAAGAGGCACCTTTCCTTTTGGCAAAGGCTCTGCTGGAGAGATGCTCCAGCTCAGGGGCAGCCTTTGCTGCCGAGATGGCTCTGTGGGCAGCCTGGGATCTCCTGCTGGCACCATCTCTTTAGCCACTGAGCAGCTTGTCCCCTGGTCCCCTCCTCACCTGCTCCTCTGGCACAGAAGTGCCAGCCTGTCCTGGTGGGACACTTAAAGATAAAAATCTCACTTTTCTCCCATGCATGATGTGTTCAGAAACTAAAAATAAAACCTTTAAAGGGCTCCTTCAAAGAGAAAAAAAAAAAAATAAAAAAAGAGGAAAAGAAAACACAAGACTTTGAACTGTGGAAAAAACCAGTCAAGAGATACAAAGGCATCAGTCCCTGTTTGCACTGGCCTGCGCCGAGGAAAAGATGAAACTGCCATTCTTTAAATCCTTCAGACAAGGAAAACTGTTTCTACTACAGCCTGAGACCTGTCTCCAGAAACAAAAAAGGAGGCCACCCAGGCAGGGGCTGCCTCAGTGCCCCAGCCAGCACAGCCAGGCACACTTGTGGCAGCCCCGCAGGGGAAGCCATTCCCGCAGCAGCACATCCCGCACAAGCACGTCAGAGCGGAGCGATGCACAAGAGCCACAACCACATCACGAGAGGTTTTGCAGCTTCTTCACTGTGTCCAGAGAGAAAACAACTCCCTGGAGCAGGCACTCACCCCCATCCTTCTCCTCCTGCCGCTGGCACAGGCAGCCGCTGCTGGTCCTGGAGCCTTTCCAGCAAGTACCAAGAATAAACCTCCAAAACTACACACCCTCCAGGAGGGAAAGTTGCTGCTCCTCATCCTCCCAGAGGCTTTTGACTTGTGCAAGCAGGAGCTGCCTCCTGGGCAGGGGCACAGGCAGGGCTGGCAGCAGGCACCCCTGGGCCCAGAGATCCACAGCCTCCAAGAGCTGTGGCCACCAAAGATGCACAGCCACGCTGACATCCCCAGCAGACAGGGCAGAGATTGGCCCGGTCATTTTGCTGACTGAAGGTGTGACAGGGTGCTGGCAGAGGAGGTCGCGCAGTGTTGGGATGAGGTGACCCTGGAGGCACAGGCAGAGTGGATTTCAGGGTTGGATGAGCTCAGAAAGACAGAGGGAAACCCCAAGATCCCTTGGAGAAGAGGCAGGAAAGCCTCCTGAACCCTGAAAGCACATCACAAGCATGAAAGCACTCAGCTCCAGCCTTCCTGTTGCCAATCCCTGACCTATTTAGGTCCTGGTTAGTAGCCTAGAGCCCCATGCTGCCTTAGGCATGAGGAGCTGAAGGTAAAACAAAAAATTTTGACCTCAGCAACTCTGGCTTATGGACTTGAATATGAGGGAGCACGTGCTGCCACGTCCTTCCTATCCACTGGCACACTGCTCTCTGCCCTTGCTCTGCACCTCCAGGACTGTTTCCACTTGATTCCCAGAACCATCTCTAAAGCTTTCCTCAACAGGACCTGTTCAAGGGACAGATCTGAGATTCCCTTCTAGGAACTGGGTGAGTCATGGAGGACATTCACCACATCCCTTTGCTGCTCCCCAAAGCCTTCTTGTGCTGCTTGCTGGTGTTTCAGCACCACATCCCATCCTCTGCAGAGGGCAAGAGCTCTGCTCAGCACCTGCCCTCTTCATCAGGTGCCTGGTTTGCAGTTACCTTTTAGCCTGTCATTTTAGCTCTGCAACTAAGACTTCCAACGGCACACAGCCCTTGCAACATTTGACTGAGGTGGGCTGGGAGGTGCAGAGCTACAGCAGAGCAAGAGCTACCCTAACACAGGGACCAGCCCAACCCCTCGCCCCACAGCCCTTGGTTGCTTCCAGGCATGCACAGACCTAGTCATCTGCCCCGTTATCTCAAGAAGGGAGAAAGGAGCATGGAGGCACCACACCAGTGCTGGGCTGAACCCACAGCAGGTCCAGTCACCCAGCCTGGCTGACAGAGCACTGGAGCTCCAAGCAGCAAACAGGACAGTAAACAGTTAACTTTGGAGGAAATCATTAGCTGTAACTATTGTTAAGAAAGTATTTAGCTAGCAAAACTTTGTTATGACTTATGGCTGCCCTTATGCTATTGAAGACTACCTTACCTGTTGTAAGCAGGTAGCTTATGGAGACCTCCATACACACAGAGCCAGAATGATCCATGGCTGAAGCACGTTACCCTGCATCTTACATGAGGAATTGGAAAGGCTTCAGGAGAGGCCTGTTGTATTCACAACAGAATAAAAAGCTGATTAAAAGCTTCTAAGTCCAGTCTAGTGAAGGGGTTTGACATCTGTAGCTGTGCCAGGCAAGAGCATTTGCCTCTACTCCCTGCTCAGGCCTGCTCTGTCCCATCGCTGCTCAGAAAAACAAGGGAGATAGAAACGGTGAGCAGCAGAGGTAAGTGAAGAGCAGGCCTTCACAAACCATGCTGCAGCACAGGAGAGGTTCAAAGCGAAGCAAAACCTTGGCCCCAAGGTGCTCAGCTGTTCACTGCAGAGGACGTTTGGAGCTGGACAGTTGGTAGTATCAGGCCCAAACATGTCATCCTCCTCCCAGGAGCATTCACTTACCCTCCCGAGCTGTGGGGCAGCGATGGATGCCAGGTAGAGGCGTTGGGTTGGAGGACGTCACTCAAGCCATCGATTTGACACGTTCACTTCAAATTGTCGTTGGTTTTCTTTTTTTTATTAAGCACATTCCACAGTACAAAGCTTTAGATCATGAACGATATCTGTACAATTTAACAGTTTCAAGAAGCTGTTCATACACCAACTTTCCAAACAGATAAATTGGCAAACATAATTACATGTTAGAGTTAGACTATCCCAGTGCTTTGAAACATTAATATAGCAGTAATGTACAGTTTGCTCGATCATGGATAGCAAAACAAAGTCCAGAGTGCAGCCAGGATCACTACCATTAATCCCAGGAGTCAAGTTCCTCGGGTGCCGATCACAAAAGTCCACTGCTATGTTTACACAAAGCACAAAGAAGTTTAGACTGCATGTTCCAATACCATTTACCTCCCAAGGAAAAAACATGAATTGAAATCTTACACATGCATTTTAAAAACAAGGACTCCGTTCCTTCAGAAACAAATACCTTTTTTCTTCAGGGCTGCGGCAGATTGGTATCTTGCCTTTGTTTGAAACAGTTTAATATTAAAGCTATTAGATGAGAAGGGTAAAGTAAGACACTTTCACAAACTACTGTCAAGCTTACCAAAAAGTGATGATGGACGCTTAGGAGCGTGTGGTTTTAATCTTCTGTACTTCAACACATCCCATCATCTCGATGAAATAAATATCGTTGCTGTAACAGGTTAAGTGGGAGTTAAACACTGATCCCAACACCTCTCAGTGTGAAGGGCCAAGAGGAGAAAAGCTCAAGTGGTGGTTCCGTACGGGTTGGGCAGCACTCAACGTGTGCTCCCTCTGAGCTCTCTCGACACGGGAACGACACAGCGGGAGCGAGCCCTCGGCCATCCCCATCCCTTTCAGGTGGTAAAAGGGAAAAATGCCAACATAAGAAAGTGCTGCCGGAGGCGAAAAAACACACACATGACGTACAAAGGCTGAAAGGAATGACGGTACGTTTCTGTGCCAGCACACACCTTCCCCGGGGAAACAGGCAGATGTCACACTGAGCTGGGCTGAAGCGTTAAAGCCAGCGACGGATGTTGCCACACACGGCTAATGCAGCTCTAACAGTCACCTCTGCATTCACCCATGTCTTGTTCTGACATTAGAAAAATGCAGCAGCGCTTCTACGACCATGGACATGAGAAGGGAGACTATGACAGCATGAGAAGAAACGACTGACACTTCCCA
This sequence comes from Urocolius indicus, assembly GCA_013401255.1. NCBI lineage: Eukaryota > Metazoa > Chordata > Aves > Coliiformes > Coliidae > Urocolius > Urocolius indicus. The sequence goes on along the minus strand of WBNH01008837.1, from coordinate 507,200 downwards.
ACGACGAGGAACCACGATCAGGACACCACAGCTACGGAAAAGAGAAGCAGCACGGTAACCAGAGCATTGACTTGAAGGGACCTCCACTCCACTCCACTGCACTCCACTCTAAGGAAGTGTTACAAATCAAGAGATAAATAACTTTTAAAGCTTTGGCCCGTGGCATCTTCTCCGTGGAGCAGCCAAACTAATGTTAGAGCGGGAGGTGAGTAGGTGCCGGGGAGGCCGCGGTGGTGCTGAAGGAAAGACGAGGGTAAGAACTGCGGCACGAGGACGTAAGATCCAGAACATAAATTAAACATTTGTTTTAATTTTTAAAAAGTTTAGAAATTACATTTTAAAATATGTAGTTCCCCTTAAAAAACAAAACAAAACAAAACAACAAATCTAATGAATACTGAAAAACCTTCTTTTGCAGAGAAAAAACAACCCCAAAACGACTCGGTAACTCATATGAACCCCTCGACAGTGCCAGTAGTTAGAACATCCTGCTGCCAAGTGCTACCACAATTCGGATTAGTGTGTAGTGTCAGGAGATCCTGACTCCCAGCACCTGGAGGTTACAGTTATGTACATTATATCTACATGCTTATACAGTATTTGAAATGAGGCAAGCACACATGGGAAGGTTTTACTATACCAAACATTAGGAAGAGCAGGACGGCTGTAGTACAGAGCACAGTTAAAAGGAAAAGACAGTGCTATACAACTAGTTTAGGTAACCTAGCCTGAATTACAGGTCATCTTTAATTTAAAAGATATTATTGGTGCAGAAACAAGTAAACTGTAATCCAAAAATATTACTGAGCAATTCAGAAATATTTCTAAGAGTCCAACGTACACTCCTATCAAACAAAACAGGCTCTGAAACCTGTCATGAGGGTAAAGTCTAAAGGACAATGGTGACTTTGAAAGCAAAGCTCTGTACATTCTGGGCATGTGTTTGGCACCCAAATTTCATTGCAGAATGTTTGTTTGTTTGTTTTTCTTTGAAGTCAGACAAAAGTGCAAAGCAATATAAATTAGGCCAAGTCCTTTCTTGACTTCTGATTTATTTCTGAAAAACAAGCCATCAGAGTTCAGTTTCTACGGACAATTTACATGTGAAGCTTTGGATTTCTCATTTGCAGGGAAGGAAAGGCTTCTGAAATTCATCTACTCCAAGTCAGTGAATTTGTAGTAAATTCAAAGACGACCACTGAGAGCAGGAAAGATTTAAGAAATTTAGATCTATAATTGTGCTGCTTTGCATCTACACAGCATCTAGAACCAATTCTGACTTTAGCTGTCAATCAGCATCTTCAGGCATGTAGTAGCCAAAAATCCAGTAGTTCAAGACTGTGAAACCCTGAAAAAGACAAAAGACAAGCTGAACTGATAGAAGACACAAATCAAAAAGCAACAGCTGGAGACATCTGGAGGAGGTTTTGGCCCACACCATCTTTTGCTCTTCTGAATCTGAAAGGGCAAGACATCTGTAAGGGGTGCACCACTTCTGTGACACAAAGAGGCTGCTTGCTGCTAAATACTTCCTTCTGTGCTAGAAATCCATCCTCGGAGGAGAGCTGCAGCTCCATAAGGACATTGTTTTTGTTGTAGACTATGCTCTGAATTCAACTGAAGTAAGAGCAAGAGTCTCAATGGCACTAGTCCTCAGGGGAGTCACCTATAGGTTGGCTGTTTCTTTATGTGTGTTAAGAATTGAAAACCCTCTTGGGAAATAACAGGTGAACTACCAGCTAGTCTCACCAAATGCTATTGACTGAAACACTGACCTATATACAACTATGAGACAGAGTTCTTTTCTTCTCCACACCACAAAGCAGCAAGTTTTGCACAGCCACGTGACGCCCGTTATCAGATTGGAGGCAGTGCAAGCTCTTAGTGTCATTAAATCTCAACTTTGATTTCACCTGCCACTTCCCAAAATCGCTTTTATGGGCAATGGAGAACCACCCTCTTCTAATACGAAATTCCCATGAAAGCTTCAAACATCTTTAGGCACTTCCCCCTTGACTTCCCTTCCCCCACAACCCAAGGCCTAATGCTCAATATAAGAATATTAGACTATCATATGGTAACAATTTTTATCATGTTACAATAAACAACAGGAATTCAACTGAAAGCTATAAAAGCTCTCGCAGTCAACTGCCAGGACTGTCAAAAATGATCCGCTTTGAAGAGGCATAACATTGTAAGCCTTGTAAAAAAAGCATACGGGGCTGCTTCAACAGGCACACAACGGTCACGTTGGAAAGCATATAAAACTGTTTCATTAAATGTCATCATGAAATACTAGCTGCTTGACCATAATTTTATGTAGATTCCTGGCTTTTTTTTGCGTTCTGAAGTCAGAATAACCTGTCAAGAAGTGACACTACAGCATCTCTCCTACATAGGAAATCATTATTAAGGGACTGTCATTACCAACACCAACAGCTCCCAGGATATGAAGGTCTGAGTGGTTTCACTTGTGTGTCATGGGACAAGTCAGACATAAGCTGTGCAAAACAGTCAGGTGGGCAGAACTGGAATAGAAGAACACGCTGCCAAAAGCATTTCATATTTCACTGAGAAATCTCAATGACAGTGGGTCTTGGGGGTCTCCCGTGGCAAGAGAGGAAAGTAAAGCATCAGCATATTGCTGGTCAAGAGAATTGATATCAATTTTATTCAACTCCTAATTTCTTTTGTGCTCGAGACGTGCTGGGTATAGCTTTTCCGTGAATCAAAACTAATGAAAGAAGCTTGCCAAACACACTATTTGCAGTTTGATTTTGAAAAAAAAACAACCCTAAAAATAAATAAAACAAATACAAACTCAGAAGAAAGCACTGGGTGTGAACTACAGTGCGGTTTAAAGGGAAAGCTCCATTAACTGCTGATTCTGCACCACTAGCTCAACACTACACTGTACGACTTCTTCCTTAATCACAGGCCTAATTATGTTAAGTAATGACAGGTTCAGAAAACAGGCAACTCGGGCTAGCAATGGCCACCTTTTGGCTTTGACACTCTGTGAAGCCTAAAGAGCCAACAGATCCAAGTGTCACAGCTATTATCTTGGTTTTCTTTACAACAACTAGGAGTTCAGCTGCTAGGAAAAGCAGTCAGCACTTCCCTGAGGAATGCTTACAGGTGAAAGAAAACCATTAGCATCTCAAAGATTCAAAGTGTGTCTTCATAAGGGAAAGTAATTCCTAGCCAGAGGCAGAGATTTTACAGGAGAAGTGGAAAAACCTGGGGAACTCACTGCCACAGCAGGGATAACCATTTACAGATAGACAATGAAAAACCATGCTTACTTGAAGACAGGGAAAGTTTTTCCCACAGTGCTTAAGCAAACTATTAATTATCTACTTCAAACAAAACAAATCCTTCCTGTAGGGGAAATGGAACTCCCAACTGCTCTTCCTGCAGTGTCTCTGCTTCCTTGGAAGCATCCAGCCTCAGTGCTGGCAGAGACAGGGCACTGCAGAAAGGGGTGACTGCTCTGCTTTGGAAAAGCAACTTCTGTGTTTCCAAGTCCCAACATTCACAACTATTTACAGCTTCAAGTGCAATTGTTGGCAGCACTATAGATGACATAAGGAAAAGGATCTGCTGTCCTAAACCAGATCTACAGCGGAGCTTTTACCCGCGATGCTTTGAGAGCCCATCGAAGCTGACTCGCAGGAAAAATGGAAACAAAATAAGCAAAGCTCACGTGCAGCGTCTCTGACAGTGCAGAGCTGTCACAGTGCCTAACATACTGTATATTTTAGTTCTGAGAGCTTTCCCTGCTGTTTGTGGTTATCTCAGGACTGCTCATTTGTGATGAGCAAAGATCATAGTTCGGTTTACCGGAGATGCATTACAATGCTCGGTACAGTGTCACACCATGAGGAGATGAGCTCCAGAAGGCTCTTGGGTCACAGAACACAGGAATACTTGTGCAATACACCAAGTCTCCTCAATTTCCAAGAACCTTGTGAACACGTAGTAACTTTCCATCAAACACCTGGTAGCACCCAGTTACAGACAGGAGGGATTACAGAAGGATGTAAGGTGATGTGACAAGTTGAAGCACAACCATACAAAGACTAGTGAAACAAGTGGCATAAATAGGGTTGTTTTCCTTAAGGAAAACACCAGCTTGTTGTTTTGACTAAGGCAAGGTGCAGGCAGATGGATAATTTCAAATACTTATAATAAAAAGAGGGGAGACTTACCTTCTGAGGGTAGTAAAGTGCAGACTGTTATCTGGAGATGTAAGTGTATGTTCTAGATGGAGAGCGGGTCTCGTTCTGGGCACTGGGTGGCACATTTAAGAAATCCCAAATCAAAATTGTATCGTCATGGGAACTACTAATGATCTGAAATTCATCAAACTGGAGTCTAAAGACACGTCCTGAATGTTCCTGGGAGCAATACAAAATCGGTTAGCAAGGCAAACAAAAGGGTAACGTTTCACTACCTTGTACTCTCACATGTATCTGGACACAGAGACTCTGGTGTGCTGGTTAAGAGACTCTTGGTTATAACTACACTCAAGTTTAAGGAAAGCTGATGCTGTATATAAGCTTTATTCAGCGAAACACATAGCTTCCAAACCCTGAGGCTTCCCCAGAGGGGCCAGCAATACAGCTTGAGATTACTGAAGCCAAAAGCAGCCTATCAATCAAGAAGCAGCAATTTAGAAGATGGGCTAGCACCAACAGTCTACCAGGGCTCCTTCCCTGGCATTACATTTGCCCTCAATGCTGCTGCTAACTGCATTTTTGTACAGCCCTAGGGCACCACATCACAGCTTCTAGGACGTGCTGCTGAAAGGATCATAATGGCTCACTTACAGCCAAGACAACCATGTTCAAACATTGCCATAAGAAAGAGAGGGGAAGGAGTATATGCTCATCAGCTCTTTCAAGAACTCTCAAAATGTCACTAAGAGGCCCAGAAAAGGTTCTCCTCTTTGTCTTACTTATCATTTTTTAACATTTAAAATGACTATATTGCTTTTACTAGGGATCTAACTGAAGGTGTCAGACTGATCTCCAGACTACACCCTGAGCAAGATACCCACAGAATGGGAAAGAATCAACTTCTTCAAGTAAAACTAAATACACTGCATTCAGATGGAATAAAAGAACAGTTAAATCCCATCACAGAAAGAAATATAGAAGTATTTCTTTAGGTGTTGGAAAGGCCAAGCACATGCTGAATAAGCCAGGTACCATCACATACAGGCAGTAACTTTGGGATGTTACTAGCTTATCAAACTGACTCCTGAAGTAACGTTTCACACACATTACAGTGAAAAGAATAATTAACTCAATTCCCCAACTTACTTTTCATTACAAACAAAAGCCTTCAATTACAAAGAAGCCCATAACTTCAGCAACAGTCTCAAATCAGAGAGTAGTCTGAAATGAGTTCCTGTGGTAATTGAATTTGACAGCCTCTCTTCTCTTTTCACATCCCTTCCTCCCAAAGTGAAAGGTGAGGAGAAAGGTTTGGGAAAGGCTCACAAGATTCCTCCTCTCTTTTTAATATGAGGAAACTGAAAGCTAGCCTTACAATGATACCAGGGAAATACATCAATAACAAGAATGATTTGATACAGTGTCTGATACGCTGGTTTAAGAGTAGCTGAGAACCTTGAACTAGAAAAACTTGACTTTTCCTTTAAGCTCCGATCCAAATCATTCAGGATATGACATTATACACATTTTTCTTCATTCTCAGAGTAAGAAGCAGCCTAGGCTTTTTAATACATCCCAGAGTTTGTCACTTATCCCATTGTAACATAAAAAATGCCTCTGACAAAGATAAGATTTGAGATCAGCTCCAATGAATGAAGTGTACGTACCACTAACGTACGCAAGCACAAGGTACTTGCTGGGGCACGAGGGTCAAGAGCAGCTTGCAAGTCCCAAACTTTAATTTTGCTACAAAGTAAAATAAGGAGATCATTATGAAAGCATTGTTTCAGGTATAAGCATAGAAGCAACGTCTAAAGCAAAGGAAAGCATGCCAGATTTTCCCTGTAAGCAGACCATCAAGATCAAGCAAAATATGAGGGTCCATCTTCACTAAAATACTAATGCTAAGATCTCATAAAACACAGATAGCTTTGTGTTTCCTTTCCCAGCAAATACAGTGATGCCTTTGTGAAGTGACTTGGTTATATGAAAGACAAATTGACTACGTATGCACAAGCCACTTTGGAACTGCAGACCTTGAAAGCTCGTAACACTACTGATGAGGTGCAAAGTTGCAATGGGAATTAAGCTGGGACTGCCAACCCCAGTGAGAGACTAAACCCAAATAAAAGGCTAGAGACAAACAGAGTTCAGAACTGTTTTCATTAACTCTTCTGTTCTTTTAAAGTATCAGTTAGGTAGAGAAAGAAATGGAGAATTCAGACATGAATGCAAGCTGCTGTAATCCACTATACACTGAAAATACTGAGCAAGTCAGAAGTGCTAAAACAGCAAGGCTCCTGCCCTCAACCCAACAGAAAAAGACACTGAAGACTTCAGAGAATCCCACAAGATATATTTACACTCGCAAGAAATGTTTTCAGTGCTGCTGTCTCATAAAAATAGAAAGCCTAAACTTCTCTAAGCACATAGGACCTAACAAGCAACAATTCCTAAGGGAAGAAGCAAAGGAATGTCACTTTAGCCAAACAGAATTTCAAATTTGAGTGACAATATAATTCAGGAGTGTGCTAAAGAGCACCATAAAGGCAGTTTCTTCATCACTTAGAACTGCTGTGTTGAAATGCTCAAGCAGAAGCCACTCAGTTAAGTATTGATCTTAGTCACATCAGAAGAGAACCTTTACACAAGGCTCAATGGTTTTTAGAAGGTGCTTTGCTAAACAAGGAAAAACTCTTTCAAAAACATACCCATCATAGGCTCCACTAACAATCCTCTTGTTGTCGAACCTGATGCACCGGACCAGTTCTTCATGGCCTTCTAATACTCTTAAACAGGCACCACATTCAATGTCCCATAGCCTTAAGAGAACAGAGGAGAAAAATCTTTGAGTACCTCAGGTTCAGCACTGTCCCTCAGCCTCCCAGGCAGACACTGCAGTGGCACACTTCATGGTGCTCTGTGGGAGACCTCATAATTGGCTTCAAAAGGCCTGAGAGCCATGAGATGGTTCCTTGCACGCCACTCAGAGATAAGCTGGTGTTGCAGCTGCAGTGTATCAGTCAATTCAGTCATTCAAAGCGATACACAAGTAACAGTGGGATATGTGTTATCCTGGGATACTCAAATATGCTTCATTCTGCACAAACCAATGATGAGGCGTTCAGAAAGTAACTAAGAAAACCAGGGACCAATGTCTTCCTCATCTCTCCAAGCAGAAGAAAAGGGGACAAACTCTAGCAATAGATAAGTTTTGTTTACCTTTGACATAAACCGCCATGCACCACTTTTTCACAGGGATGGAACGTGTTCACTCTCACACTGAGTTAAGTTCCATTCATACATCACAGAATGGATTGAGTTGGAAGAGACCTTAATCCCGTGCTCCAATAGTGAGACATAATAAGGATGTTTTTTGCACAGGTAGCAGTGCAGGACAGCATCAAAGTTGAGAGGTAAATCCTATTTTCACATGTGCAAGTGTGCACTGTTCCATCCAGACAAGAGCTCGTGGGCACTCACCTAATAGTATTGTCTGAAGATCCACTGACAACTAGTCGATCCCTGTACTGGAGGCAAGCGATGCCACGCTTGTGCCCGTTTAGAGTACGAACAAACTCGCATGTACTTGTACTCCAGACCTGTGAAACGAGATAAATGCTCCTCTGAGAATTATGCTCAAATAAGGGGTTTGGATTTTAACAGAGGCTGTTAAGAATTCACAAACAGAAGGGGTCTGAAGCTGATCTTTGCTGGACAGTGAAAGGAAAATGCACAGAGTAGGAGCAAAGGTGATAAGAGACACTGCTATAGCCACTGCTATTGCAAACTAAGTCAGTGAGAAAAGTTGAGGGTGTTGCGTATGTTCAGGTGGTGGAGACTGCTCCTAACCATTTAAAAAACTCGATGACATTTGGATCTTGATCAGTTAGTGATCGTTTTCAAAAGTGGAAGTTATCAGGTACAGAAAAGCCCAACATTTTTATCTACTATATTAAGAACATGGGCCAAAACTGTGGCCTGTACGTTTGGTGGCTGCTTCTTTAAGTGATTCAATCAACTTTGCCCATTTTTAATTAACTGTAATTGAAGTTGTAACACAGGGTATCCAGTGGCTCATTTTCCAACACAGAGTACAGCAGGACCTCTGGCAGATATTTGGGCATTAAACTGCCAAGAGCTGTTTGGCACAGTCTAAGGTAGCTCTGGTTCTACAGAGGGAAGGGTGGAAACGCCTTTGGTGTATTAATACACTCTGGGTAACTCAAATCTTCTGGTATGTAACAGTCTTCAAATGCAGCCTCTTAAGTCTTCAAACGTGGCAAAGCCTGGTTGAGCTGCTGGGAAAGCGTGTTGAGGAATGATGACTGCTGATCAATTTCAGGTCTGGAACTGGAGTGCCAATTGAAATAAAAAATACCGCTTGGAAAAAGGCACAAAATGCACCACATGTAACAAACAAACCCATCCTGAGACTGGAGTTCAAACAGCAAATGGCCTTCTCATTTTTTACAATTGCATGACAGAAGCCACAAAAATGTTCCAAGCCTGGTTATGCACATAAAGACATTAACAGTTAGAGAGGAAGCAGCTAGCTCAGTGGTAAAGAGAACGGTACACAACTGTTTACGAACACCTTGGCTATTCAGGGCTGAGTAACACCCAGGAGCTTTTCTGGCTCGGTAGGCACACAGACGTGGGTCAGAGCTCTGCCCACTTACTTTAATGGTCCTGTCCCCTGATGCTGACACAATGTATTTGTCATCAAAGTCCACCACGTTAACGGCAGCGCGGTGGCCAACCAAGACCCTGCGCAGGGTGATGTCAGTAGGTGATGCCATATCCCAAACAGCAATCGATCTGTCCTTGGAGCACGTCACCATTAAGCCGTTACTGAACCTCAAATGAAGCACTGCCTCATTGTGATGAATCAACGTGTTCAAAACCTCCCCTGTATTTACATCCCAAACTCTGCAAAAGAAAAGCATTTCATTCCAAGTGAAGGATGATGCCTATGTGTGGTACAAAGCACAAACATGCACAAGCCTGCCATTACCTCTATAACAAAAGGCTCTCCGGTGGTTTAACATCTCTGAGGGTTTGGGGAAGGTGTGAGGATGGCTGCCGAGGAAGTGTCTTAGTTCACGTCTCAGATAAACAAGCAATAATTAACAGCAGTGAACAATTAGGCTGGGAGATAGCTGAGCTGGGACCACTGCAAAGAACAAGCTACTTAACAATTCTACAGCTCTTCCAGGGTAACTAAAGCTTGTGTGACATATCAATTCATGGAACAGACCAAAACAAATACTGTCCAATACAGCTTTTTTAGTTTTATACCATTCATTCAGATTTCACACATGCCAGTACCAACTGGGATGCAGCACCCTCCAGAGCTAACTATAAGCATTATAATCATTTATAGCACGTGAAAGGTGTTAAGATCAGCTCTTAACTTTTTCAGTTTTTATAGATTGACATTGGTCTATAAGTGAAAGACACCAGAGACACAAGGCCCTTCCACTGAACTGTACCCAAGTATCTTCGTATCAGATGTCTACTGACCATTGAATTCATATAAGAACTTAAACTTGGTATCTAAACTGCAGTTGTCTGCAGGCAAATGCTCCAACTATACTAAATACTCTTAGTTATAGTTAAGAGATGTCAGTACAAGAAACCCCAAATGAAGACATCATTGCATAGTTGGCTATCAACTCTACAGCTTCAGGATAAGCCTTGAATCACTCAGGTCGTGTTCCCCCAAAATTCCTAATACCAAAAATCCCTGAGACAGATTTGGGAAGACATTTCTTGAAGGTGATGCTTTCCCAAGGATGAACATCTTGGGTTTGGAATAATAGTGTCACATTCACATTAGGGTTGCTTTCTGATTCAGACATTACTTAAAATATTCCCAGCTCTGATACTCAAATGATTTTTGTGCTAAAACTTGACACTCACCTCACTGTAGAATCTGAAGATCCAGTTACAATGACTCTTTCATCATATTGCAGACAAAGAACTGAGCCAGTATGTCCTGTTAATACTTTCAAACATTCCAAGCTTGTTTTGTCCCAGATCTGTTAAAAAAAACAAAACAGAAGGGCTCATCAAGAACATGGATCCAAGACTTGAACATTGCTGCAATTGCAAAGGAAGGAAGAAAACTGGAGACAACAGGAAGAATCCATGGACAGTTAACCTGCCCAGTAAGTGGGCCTGTCCTCCCTTTGAGCTTAAGGAAGCCTTGATGCAAGTTTTTGAGGGAACAATGAAATAAGCAACAATTACCAAAAGATAAAAGCCTGTTTTGCAAAAGGAAGTGCTGAGGATGATTAGACTGAGAGCAACCTGCAAGCAACGACAGAAGTCACAGCTAAGGACAGTGGCACACGCAGTCTTCGTTCATGTTGTGTGAACTCTGATTTCACAAACATTTCTTTGTGGTCAATAGTATTGATCTCTGTGTCTGGCAAAGCTTCCGGAGTAAAGCTCAGGTGGAAGCTTTGTCAGGCTACAGAAAACAACCCATCTTCACAGACCCTGCACAGATCAGTACTACCTGCAAGTATTTATCGTCTTGAAGACACAAGAGAAAACAAGGAAATGCAAGCAGTGCAAGCTGTAGTTACACACTTTTCACCATGGAAAAGACAGAGAAAAGTATTTACCTTAATGGAGTTATCTCGTAGGCCACTGATAATCTTCTCATCATCATACTGTAAACAGTAGACACCTTTGCTGTTTTCAGAGCGGCACTGAATCCTTTGCAAGTTGTGTCGCCCGCATCGCCAGTTGGATTCTATAGTCTAATGAGAGGGGAAACAACCAGGAGTGAGGCACAAGGCTGTGTGCTTGAGCGTGGCGACTCCAACACACACTCTGCCATCTTTCCACTTTCACATACCTCATCCTTAAATCTGAAGTACACAAAACTTACATGGATCTTTTCCTCCACCTCCCCCCCCCATAAAAATACACAAAACACAATGAAGCAGAATGAAGACTTGTAGAATTTCTCGGAGCTGCTTTTAATGCTGAAAGTTATGGCCAACTAACCTTAATGAGAATTTCCAAAGGAGCCATTAGGAGACAAACATTTCATAATGGTTCAGTTCCCCTTCATATTTACAGACCATGCAACCAGCAAAGATGAACCCAGGAGTTCATATGGTGCTATGTTCAGCCTCACCTGTGTAACTACCATCACAGAACTGCTGAGCCAGCAGGGTGGTGGTGGGAGTTCTCAGACCTTTCCTTCCCCTACAACCAGTCATTTCACCTATTAACTGTTGTTACACATCTTAGAAAGGGGTTTTGACATATGAAAGCCTCCTCCAAGCACCTTAAAGCCTGATAAAACTAAAACTGAACAGGGACTATAGAACTTACATCCAAACTTACTCCCTTCTCCCCCTCTTAAAACCTGTGGAAGGATAATTCTCAACATTTTCATTCTGAGATAATTTTTGAAGAAAAGAGCTCAGACACACCTTAAAAAGCCACAAATTATTTCATAGCAGAACCAGGACGACTTCCATGTTTGAATTAGATTTATTACTTGTAAGACCACCAATGCTGGTTTCAAAGAAACAAGGGATTTTGGATAGGAAGTTCATAACAACAATTATAAGAGAACTCATGCCCAAAACTCCAGGCCAACACCTGCAGCACACCTAGACTGGCTGGGATGCCTTCACCCTTCCAGTATAGGCACCAGAACAGGCCATCTATTTAGCTGTTTCCCTGGGACTCCCCCTGACAAATCTGGCATGGAAACCTGGGGAGAAGCTGATAAAAGTTTGGAAAAGCATATTTATAATCAAATTTTAACTTCCAAAGCAACAATAGCACCTCTGCAGCTCCCGCAGCCTGGAAAACAACTGAAATGCTTATTAAAGTCAGAAGTGCAGTGTGACTGTGACGTCCCAGTTCTAGGAAAACACATCTGCTCCCAGGGAAAACTAAACCTACCCTTTGGCTTTCTATGCATTTGCTCCTTCAATTGTCTCGTTATGCAATTTGGACAGAATCAAACACAGTCATAATACAAACCTGGCGTGCCACAGGAATTTGTCTAAATCATGAGTACTAGGAGATGCTTCTAGAGACAAGTTAATTAAGGAGATTCATTCCCTTCTGATTCCATTCTGATTTGGTGAGGGAGCTAATGAAATGAAAATCTAAGTCATCTGTCAGTTTGGGAGCAGCTTTTCTGGGCAGCTGATGCACTGCTGATTGTCAGACTGGGAACTGGGCTTCGAATGTTCAAATCTGACCCTGTGCTGGTTCAGCCTTGGATTCCTGCCTTGAAGGTAGCAGAGTGCTCATTCTGTGACTTGCTTGGCATGGACAGAAGTTTTGAGGAAGGAGAGGCAATTCTCAAGCTTTGTCTGAAGACTTATCTTTGCAACTCATTAACTCCTTTGCTGCTACAGAGGTGAGGCTCAAAAACAGCAGAGGTTTGTAGACATTAATAACCAGAATCAATATCGTCATAGAACTGAAGGCAAGGTATTGAAAGATGCAATATTAACACTGAAGGCACAGCAGAGAAAGCATCACAGATCTGAGTCAGCCAGTTCAGTTTCAGAAACCATGTACGTCCAGAGACTCAATTCTAAGAAGCCTTAAGGGGAACTTTCCCTAAAGCAATGTTCTTGGAAAGGTCTGAAATCTGCAGTTGTACATAAGAGGCACCAGATTGCTGTAGCTGCTGAGTGCTCAGACGCCGTTTGGGCACCTTCACACTTCAGTTTCCTGCAACACCAAAATCACAACTACAGAACACATCAGAAATTCTGCTTGTAACAGTTGCTCAAACAAAAGAGGAGTCAGCAATAAGTATGCTCAGCAGGTATTTGGGATGCTAGCTGGCTTACTTCTTCAAAGTTCACGATAGGAAGCTACTTTATAAGCTCCTCCTAAGAAAATGTTGGCTTCGAATAAAAGAGACTCAAGTATTACTCATATCTATGTGAAGGCACAATGAAGCAGTAAGTCATATGCAGGTGCACATTGTAATTCTGTGCAGAGATGTCATTTCATTTAGACAGTGTACGTGGTGGCTACTGTGGGAAAATACTTCATGTTTTTCAAGAACTTGTAAAATCCCCTTACACTGTGTAAATTCTCAATGTGCTGGGAAAGTGGCCACAATACACAGAGAATATACAGCAGCATTTCAATTGGCAACAGAGTGAAAACAGATGTGGACCTACAGAGAAATAACATTATTTTAGATGACTAAATATGGCTGAGTGGGTGGGCAACCTGGAGGACCCTCTGAAAAGGAACATGGTTAATACAATACTGGCAACCACATTAAAACTTCTTGCTATAGGAAATGTCTGCCTGTTACTGAATAGGGCAGTTATTAGAAGCCTTCATCTGCAACCTCCTTTCAGGAGATATCTTAATAAACTGTGGATATCCCAAGTAGGTAGGCAGGAATGTACAAGGGATGAGGAAGAAAAGTGTGTTTTATGGACTGTTACAGGCATTAGGGAGCTGATGATGAAGAAACTCATTGTTTATTTGCATATTTATGGTACCAAATTTAATACCAATATATGCAACACCCACTACTGTGTTTTCTACAGATCCTCTCAAAGTCTCTAAGATGAATTTCACAATTAAAAGCAAGATGTTGCAGAACACTCTTTAGTTCACACACAGAAGAAAGTTTCTCACACTTTGCTAAAAGCTGACTAGAGCAATAGCAGCAAGTAGCTGACAAATCCTGTATAACCAACAAAATCTGGACATACAAGGGATAAAGACAGAGCACGAAGCCAAAGCATCTGCCACAGCGGGAGAGCCACTTGGCAGCTGAAGAAATGCATAAATGGATAAAAAAGGCATTTAGAGAGAAAAGTACACTTAAAAAATAGTCCAAGATGTAGAGGTATAGCCAAGCCTTGACCTTGCCAAAATATGTTCACTGGTAAAAAGATGCACAGTAAAGAGAGATGCAATTCATCTGGCTTAACAGTTGGAACACTAACTATACATTGGAAGTGTTAAGGATAATCTTCTAGGAACAGGGTTTTTTTTCCTATTTGATAATGTACACTGTGTTCAGCTCCTTGGCTAAAAATTGCATTTTTATCCTTGAGAGTGTTATTGCAGAGTAAGTGGGTTTATCTTAATCCCATAAACCAAGGGGGTTCTGCTCCCTCTGAATGTACAATTCTCCTGCAGGAGAAATGGAGTGGAACAAAAAGAAAGATGAACATACACATTTGCTACATATGTAGGGGTTTCTCCTGAAGCGTGAGGCATTTACACCAGGGGCAGTTAAAATACAAATCCTTGTTCTTCATGTGTTTTCTTCAAAGAGATGAAAGAAAATTGTTCCTGACCATGGAGGAGGAAAGGCAGAGGTAAATGAGCGTATGTCATCAGAGTAGAGAGGGCTTAATATTTCATTCCTTATGAAGTTAAGAAGGTTTGATAAGCAAAGAGAAAATGACAGCTTGGCTGTAGCACCAGACTCTCTGCACCTTTGTGCTCTTTCCTCTCTTGGACTCTGAAGATGCTACAACCATTAGAGGCTAAAATCAGCATTAAGCCCTTGAAGGCTTCACTGGTTGGAGTCTGGAATTCACTGATGGGTCTTGCAAGCTGCTGTTAGTTAGACAGTGAGGGCCAAAGAGCCTGAAGAAGAAAGGCTCTGTGATGCTTATTACCTAAAGGGCTTGAACTGATCCTCAAGAGGAATCTACAGAGAGCTGGACATTATTACCCTGCCATTATAATAGCATAAACCACAAGATTTCTGACCACACAGGCATGCCTGCCTCATAGCAACACTTGACAAAATGGGCCAGAAACAAAGCCTCTTTCCAAAGCAGCCCACAGAGGGATAAAAACCCTGCAAGGAAGGAGCACCATCATCTTTCCTGTGAGTGTCATCACTTCTATAAACCTCTGTTAAAGAGCTAAGTGCCAGTGGTAGGTGTGTAGCTGCAAAGACAACTAAAAACTCACAGTCCACAGGAACTGGATCGGCACTGGGGCAGCTATTGAACACAGAAAGTAGTAAAACCCACGTGCCAAAGCTGTATGGCAGAAAAAGTACTGGCACTGCATCCAACATCCTCTTCCTAAAACACCTCCTCAGACCCGCTGCACAACGGACGTGATGAGCAAGAAAGTTACGTGGTCAGTAAGATCTACAGAGCTTCCATCTCAACTGAGCAGCCAGAGAGTTCTGGCTGCAGGCACAGTGTAACAAACTACACATCTGCTAAGACCTGAGAGTATTGTCACCTGAGCCCATAAACACCTCTCTGGAAACAAGCAGCAGGGTACAAGGATGTCTGTACCAATACCATGAATAGAAGCTGGCACTATGATTAGAACAGAACAGCACGTGCTGCAAACCAGCCACCAGTTCATCTTGCCATTTATTACCCTACTTTTACCATTAAGAATGTTGTCTTTTCCTATTAACTCTCTTACCCTATCCCATGAAAAAGCTGAACCTACATGATTCGTGCCACACTACAGGACTCCGGAGAGTGACTAAATTTGGATGTTACTCTCGAAATGCTTTGAAATATAGAAGGCAGCAGCTGTGTTAACTGGGAGCTGCGTGACACTGCGTCCCTCATCTGAGAACTGTTTAGTGTTCAAGTTAAATGTATACAGTACTGATCTAAAAATGCAGGCACTACTACAAAGAATTTGTGTTTGCCAAGGAACCTTTGTATGTTAGATTATACACAGTTACAGGTAAGTGAAAATCGAGAACAAAAGTTACATGGAAGAAAATTGTTGCCATGGGAAGAAGCAGTAACTGGTAACACAGTAAAACACAAGGAAGTGAATCTAAGCAAAGGTTAGTTCAAAGCAGCGATCAACTGATTTTTGGTATTTACCTCATTTCACACAAACAGAAGAGTTAAGTAAGAACAAACAGCAACTTCATGCAGAATAACTGAAGTAAGTCAAACAAATAAAGTTAGATTTACTATACGCCTCTAATGTGTAACACATATACCTGCCTACATCTAAAGTTTACTGTGTATTTGTTCAACACAAGCAGAAAGGTCACAGAATCCCAAAATGGTGGGGGTGGGAAGAGCCCTGCAAAGCTCATCCAGCCCAATCCTCTGCTAAAGCAGGTTCCCCTTGATCAGAGGGCACAGGAACGTGTCCAGGTGGGCTTAGAAACCTTCAGAGAGGGAGAACTCCACACCCTCCCCCTGGACAAAGATCCACTTTCAAAGAACAACCCAACCAACCAATCCATCCCCCCACCCAAAAAAGAAAGAGAGAAAAAAACTTCCAAGAACTAAAAAGTGGGCTTCTGGCTTGACTTATGAAAAACACAGGACACTCAGGCTATGTTTTGAAGAACAGTCTGAAATTAAAACAAGGCCAAAAAGCTAGGAGCATACTACTGAGAGCCACTCCACAGCTGAACACTATATGGGCTTTCAGGTATCAGTCTGAGGTAAAATGTCACTTGTAGTATCAAGTCCAAAACCAAAAGAAAAGCTGTAAACTGTGAAGTCAAAAAAACCAAGCAACTCTGGAGAAAAGGGAATGGGAAGCATTTTCTAGCAAGTGCTACAATTAAAACATGATTTTGTGCCAGAATTCAAGATCTAAAAATTGAGTTGCTCATGGTTCCAGCTGCTTAGATAAGATCCAAATGTGGACAATATAAATTGATGAAGTGTTGTCTCTGTGCACACAATTGATCCAATATGTATGGAACTGCTCAAAGGTCCACTTCTTGAGTCTCACTGCAGCTTTGCTGAGCCCTTTTAAAAGTCACGTTAAAAAAGAACAGATTGACCTTACAAAGTTGAACAAGGTAAGTCTGGACAAAAGAAGAGAAGACATGCAGAAACAGCGTTAAAGGCATATGATATACAAGGAGGATTAGGAAAGCCCTTTGGGAGAAAGCTGATGTTATAATAGAGAGCATTTCATAAAGGATGAAGAAAAGTGTTATACTAACACTCATCTCTAAGATGTTATAGCCAGAGAACTCATGCAAATCAGAGAAAAAAAGGCAACAAACTGAATTTTCAGACCTAAAGAACAATAATTCAGCATTAGAACTATCTCAGTGCCCAGGATGGTGGTTGTGCTTGACTTGAGGGAGATAGAACACACAGCAGAGGCAGGACAGGAGATCCTGGAAGGTCTGTCTCCTCTATCAAACACATTTGCAGGTACAGCCAACAAAGCATGAGATCCCCAAAGAGATTCAAGGGCAGCATTTGATGAACAAAACTGTTTCATCTCTGCAGCTGCAATGATCACTGTCACAGCCACAGACGGGGCTCACTGGTTTTCTCTTCAAGGATCCCCATTCCCACCAACTGCCATCAGTGAGTTCTCACACTGAAAAGTACCACTTCAAGCTTTCAGATTACAGATAAAAGTATACAAACTTTAAATGCACTCCTGCTTATACCAAAGTGATAGAGTAGAAGTGAAACAAAAAGAGTCAAGCCAGGGATTCATCCCATGCTAGGGAAATCTGAAGGGAATCTTCAGTCCTGTTCAAACCTGAGAGTCAAAACCTGTGCTTTGCACCACAAGAAATTTGTCCCCGCTACTCAAAAGCCTCTCCATCCCTTGGCCAGTTTATTTTTTAAGAAATACCTTTTGGAAAGTGTCTGTGAGGAGGAGATCCCAAAGGTTGTCTGAAAGGAACTGTAGGTGTGTGATGCTGACTGGATTCTCGCCATGCATGCGCAGAAAGCTTCTCCAGCATCACAATTAGAGCCATACTAAACAAACCCATTTCCCTCAGACATCACGCACTGCAACATTCATAAAGAAAGATCTCCCAGTGCTGGCAGTGACTCTGGGTGAGAACTGACTTCTTCCCCTTTTCAAAATTTCCCAAGGCTTTAAAACTTCAGTTCCAGTCCTAAAATCTGAACCTCTTCAAATTTCAGAAGAACACATGGTGTTTATCTGATGGCCTGGCACCACATTCTCCTGAAGTCTTCGGCAAAATAAATCACAGTGTAATTCTCATCTTAATTAGCTGGACCTAAGTCTCCATGGAAACAAGTTGAGGGTGCCTAAAGATAAGGGGAACATTTATGAAATAATTCTTCTCAACTCATCATGAGAAATAGACACTTGCGCTAATCCTGAAGGGAAAACAAAGTAGTTGGCCAAGCTTCACAAACAATATGGAAAAAGTCCAAGGACTTGGGGTCCTGAAATCAGCAGTATTGAACTTCCCATCCTGGCAACGTGCTGATCACCAGAATCCCATTAGCACAGCTGACCTTCCCCACATGCTTTGGGATTGCACCTGGCACAGGATACCCCACACCAACCAGATCATCTCCACAGACAACGTCTTGCAAACCAAGGTTCAGTTTTCTAACATAAGCTCCAAATTTGTTTTTCCCTTTTTTAAAAAAAGGCTCCTGAAGAAGCTTGGCAATTCAGCATCTGACTTGGAGACATTTAAAATTACTGGACTACCTCTTGTGAAATGAAACCTAATTAAATATTTGGCTTCACAGTGGAGGTGGAGAGTAACAACCTCTTTCCAAGAATTTGGTTTCAGATCTCTAAATGTCCTCTTATTTTCAAATCCAATGATTTCACAAGTGACATTATGCTCCTAAAATGTGTTTGGCATGAAATAAACAGAAATTGGCACCGACAGATTTTCAGAGAGGCAAGGGAAGCTCCCTTTGCCAAATCATTGCCTGTATTACCTTGCAGCTAACGACACTTGGTGGTTGCATGGACTTTTGACCTAAAATGCTAATACAGCTCAAGGGAAAGAATTCAAATTTGCTTTTTATCATTCCTCATTTTTCTTTCCAATTGTTAATTCAGGTTTTGGATTACTTTTCAAATTTTGTCAGTCAGTCCAAAGGAGTGAGTGCATTCTTCTTTGAGCTTATCTCTACCCACAGCCCAACTTAGTACCGGCTGCAGTAAATTAATAACTCTTATCATGAGAAACAGTCTAGCAGAATTTAGTTAATCTTTGTAATCAGATAAATACTGAATGACAAGATTGTTGTGTTACATGAAATATATTTTATTGTATTAAAAAAGAATCAAGTCTTTTAGACACAAGATAAGTGTTTTATAAAAACACTTATATAATGATATAAATGCTAATATGGTAGCCTTTGGTTCATCACTAGCTCCCTACACTCTGACCCTCTGACAGAAACAGGAAGATCTCATTAAAGGTCCAGGCAAATATTTGAAGAAAAAACATTTTGATATTCAGAGATACAAAATTCTTCATCACAGCTAAAGTGAAATTCTTACTTAAGAGCTGCTGCACATTGCTTTGAAAAATGAAGGAACGGGAAAAGTATGAAGCTAAGGGAGAGTGTGACTTGAGGCTTAAAGACAGAATATGGGGAATAAAAAGTTAAGAAGTGCTCCTAATCTTCTAGCTAAGTTTTGTTGTTGTTGTTACTCACCATCTACATTTTTTAATAGTGTTGAAAGCTTCTTTTGACAGTCCTTTAGGGAAGCCATTTGTGAAAAGTGCTTTAAAGGGTGATTTATTAGAAAAATTATAATAGACTTTAGGAAGTGGAAGAATTATTGGACCCTTGACTATTAGCAGAAACACTAACCCCACTCCAGGTTGGAAACTTGAAAAGCAGTAATATTTCAGAAGCTTTGAAGGAAATATGTGAACAGTTAAAAGTCTGACATGGCACAACGCCCCCTTGTCCTTCTGCCTTTTCCCTCCAGTTCAGCAACTTCGAAGAACCAGGAATGGGAAACATGCTGCCTGGATAAACTGAGTAGTGATGATTCTAGGAGCAGACATTAGTTTTCTAAGAGAGACTTCACTACTCCAGAAGACTGGACAAAAATGTATTTATTTGGGCAAATCCGGGCTTATGCTTACTTCTGCTGAAGTGAAGTTCAGAGCAAAAGCCCATAGCTGACAGGTCTCAATTCCTTGCAGCTCTACCAAAGCATCCATGGGCCATGGATAGCACTGAGGTTAGCTGCCAATACCTTAAACTCTGCCCCTCAAGTGATGGAGAATCACTACTCACCAAAGGTTTTTAACAGGTGTATTGACACAAGCATGGAATGGAAAGTACAGAACTACAGGGGATTTTCCCTGAATAGCCCTGATTCTGCTTCTCTATTCTTGTCTCCCTCTGCCTGAGGAGTTCCCTGTACGACCCAGTAATATTCAACATCATTAAGGATTAGATTTACAGCACAGAAATCATCTGCAAAAGTAGATGGATTGCCAAGCAGTTTGGAATGGGTAGAAACTATGGCAACAGCTTACAGGTTACTCTTTGTACACCACAGAAAAGACAACTTTTCCCACGCTCATTACTCACATTACTATTTTTAAGCACTAGTGGCATGGCATGTTTCACATGCAGCACACTCTCCCATGCCAGCTCCACCTCAGAGCTTGTCACCAGATAACCCCTTACTCTGCATATTCTACATCTACCACATTATCCACCTAAGCATTACATAATGAGAAACAAGAAATCATGAGTTTCAACTGAAAGACAGTTAGGGCTCAAAGGAGTACTGTGTTTCTTGACTTCCAAACCCTAATGCCTTTTTTCTGTCCATAAATACACAAGTCCTTACTTTTCAGGCTCAGCAGCACAAATTTTTCTCCTATTTTGAGAGTTTGATATTTTTATTGTTAATTTCATGATATTTAGTTTCTCAAGAAGCATGATCATTACTACAATATATCTTCACTGGCATGCCCTTTGCCACTCCCAGATACATAAGAGGCTAAACATTTATTAGTGATAAGCATGAGGGGTTTGGTTTTTTCCTACTTATCTCATGTGAACAAGACCTCTCCAGTTCAGCAGCTTCATTTCAGTGCATGTATTAGCAGAACTATAGCAACTAAAGAATTCAAGTACTGAATGGCAGATTGTGACACTTCAAAAAGGCTAAGAAAGTCCTCAAAACGCCTCTGAAGAACACTCCCATCTCTAATAACAAGAATTCCTGTACAAATACTCCCCTTACACCTATACAAATGAGTTTAGGAAGAGTAAATGTGAAATCATGAGTTCTAGTAATGCTGAACTCTTTCCATCATTCTATGCAAAGGTTTTCACACTGCTTTTTGACCACTTTCTTCACTGAACTAATGCCAGAATTTTGCAGAAAGCAAAGAAAATATCCCATTAAGAGCTCTCCTGAATCCCATGGGCTTCTATCATTGCAATATCACACTGTCTTGCCTTACTGGGAGAAATTACCTCCAAATAATAAAACATGTACCATTCAGCTTACAAGTAAATATCAAGTTTGATCTTATTTTGCCTAGGCTACACTTCATGCTTAGTTCTTTCAATTTAAACCTTTATAAACTCTGTAACAAGGGTTATGAAAAAGATTTCAAAGTGGGATTAGATTTTCCAGCAGATACATTTTACATATAGTTTAAAAGCTCTGGATAAATTTGTTTACTGAGTGCCAGGCAGCACAAACGCACACTTGCCACAGCACAATGATTCCATTAGGTCACATCTGTCTTAAACATCAAAACATGTGTTTCTCCACTAATGAATTTCAGACCAATAACTTCACATCCATCATGAGGGTGAAATAAATCCATTAGAGTCAATAATATAATTTAAGTTATATAGTATAACTAAAGAGTTTTGTGGGGGATACATTGCGAATTGAGCAAGACAGATTTCCTGCTGACAGGCAGAAGATGATCCTGATTTATCAGCAACATTTCAAAATGTGTGAGGCCAGCTTTGCAGATCTTCAGCAAGATAAGAAAGATTTTATATCACAGAAAACAAGTCATTTCTGCAGTTTCTTTAGCACTGATACCTCTGTGAGGTGTATCATTGTATGACTGATCATTGTTGAGAGCTGTTTGCAATGTTACTAAATGAGCAATGTTATAAACAATTGGTGTTTGAGACACTAGCCCTCAGATCATCTTTTAAGTGAATGTAACCAATATATTAAAACATTTAGCAATATGTGGAATTGTCTTGGAGCAGAGTACATCCCAAGACAGCTGCTTCATTAAAATCCGTAGTCCCAGAAGAGTTCGAACAATCTTTCAATGAAAAAATGATGGTGTTAACAGTTAAAGTTACTGGCAGTACGTTCCTGAGTGGTTCTTACATTGTCTGAAGAGCCAGAGCTCACAAAGTAGTAACAATACAGATATATATGTTACAGTCCACTGCTCCAACATGCACTACCTTTGAAATACTAACAACATGCAACATGATTTCTCCTGCAGATATTATAAATCAGAAAACGTACCTCTATATCCTGTATTATCTTTGGGTACAAGGACCTGTAAAATGCATTTGGGGGGCCATCTGTTGGTCTGTTTTTAAACAGGTATTGATCCCTAGAAAGAATCAGAAACATATTTTTCAATCTACTGCAAAAGCCAAACCTTAGAAGAATTCAAAGTCTGCACAGGACATAAACCTTATGACATATTCTCACAGAACACTTTCAAGAAATTTTCGTATTGCATTATAACCCTTGTGACTTTACAATTTGACAGCTGTATTTAACATGTCCATGACTAAGGCAGCAACAGGTGCTTTCCTTATGGTTTTCCAATTTAGAGTTCGCTGCTTCATAAGGCTTTTGGCAGGAGGATGCTGTCCTCTCGCTCCTTACAATAGGCCTTGCATTTTCTTAGGCACACCACTAGAGAGCACAGAAAAACAGGTTTCTACAGCAAAACACCTCATTTCTTCAGATACTAGTGAAGGATAGAAAGGCTCCATTGCCACAAACAGAAACGGTTTCTCTTAGAGAGGTTTCAGCTGCTTTACATTTGAAGAAAAACAAGCTTAATTGGAAATAGTTCACTTGAGAAAAAGCCCTACAAAATGTTTTAAGTCTTTGTGAGCTGGGTTTTATATGTTAAACACAAGCTACATATTCACAGGCTTACAGTAAGACAGCAAGTGTTGAACGACACCAGTGCACAACAGCACAGGGGACAAAGCCAAAGCAGAAATGGAAGCAGATAGCTTTCACCAGAGCTACCCCCAGTCACCCACAGCAGAGAGCAGGATCTCAGACACATCCATCTACTAAAAACTCAACCGGAGCTCATAATTAGGGAAATTTGTAAAAGGGAACAGTGTAAAAGGTGAATTCAGTTCTTGTGAAGGTACTTACCAACCCCTTCTTTCCGACAGTCCCTTCCACAGCGGATCTGTGCGTACCATTCTTTCAATCAATTTTTTCCACAGCATTCCCTCAGAGATGACTCTTTGCCATTCCTTACATACCAGCTCTGCTGCACAGAGTGATCTGGCATCAAGGTAGGAAAGGATGTTTTCTGCTATGTGATCTAAGCCTTGCTCTACAAAGAAATAAAGGCAATCAAAAGGTCAATCACTTCACAGTAAACTACTAAACAAGCTTTGCAATACATTGAGAGAGCACCAACAGCTTTAAGGCACTGGGACATGATAACTGCATTATCATGCAGTAGAAGAGTCTGTTACAAATTAATCCTAACAGGTACGTGAAAATATCTCCAACATTTTATTCCTTTCCTAGTACAGTCTGCCTACTGGATTGTTCAATTTCCACAGACTGAGAACAGGCACAAACTAAAACCCAGAGCAAAAGCATTTTGCTGCTTCTGGGCACAGAATCCTGGACTTCATGAGCATGCAGTACGAGCTACATGGACCAGAAAGATCATTCTCTTCAAGCAGATGCTTCACTAAGCAGCAGTAATGAAAACTAAAGTGTTGATTCCTTTACTACTCCTTTACATGTAACAGTAGGTAATGCAACTCAGCAGAAGACAGGACTCCACAGGAACAACTGCAGATATATCCAGCAAAAGTACAAGCAAAGATTCTGGAAAATTAAAATCCAGCACCAAATGCAAGGCCATTTTTTCACATTTAAGCTCTTTCTATAATCTGTAGGTGCCAAGTCCACTAATTCTTTTCAGGACTCTAGTGTCTTTCAAACTGGAGGATGATGATCTTTTTGATTTCCTACTTTACCTCATGACAGCTTGCTTTAGAATTTAAATAGTCCTAAAAGATCACAGAAACCACTGTTCATAGAGTACTCAACTGCACGCTAAATTTGGCATGGCCTTCACAAACGTGAACCAGAAAGGAGCAGAACTATAAAGTTCTTTAAAGAATGTGGAAGCTCCTGCAATGTTAATTGACTTTATACAAATTTTTCCAATACTAGTCATAATAAGACTCAAATAACTGAAATGTGACACTCTCCAAATAACCCGTAGGTCTCAAATCTAACCAGTCCCAAAGCAGCAAATTCTCTCCTAACAATACCTTGTCTCAGAGTAGCTTTAAGATGCATCATCTCCCACATCAGTTTAAAAACAATACCCAGGCATTTAAATAAATTACAACTGGTCTTTCAGTCTGCCACACCTGAATCTTTCTAGTAATAACTATTTATCTTGCTATGATGTTATGTGACTTGAAACAGTTCTCAAGGTCCTTCCATGAAATACAACCATTCCAAGGTCCTTTTCAAGAGCTGGTTTAAAATCACAAATCCTTGGGTATCAAGGCCACAAACTAATTCATCATGCAAAGCAAAGGCCACAGCTAAAGAAAACAAATAGGTCTGCTGTTGCTCTGATTGTGAGGGTTACAGGAGTGAACAGGGCACATCCCATGTTTTCACATGAACAGAAACAACAACTACTTTAGACTGTTTGCATATCAGCCTATACAGAGCATGTAACTGTCTAGTACACCTTTCCCACTGTAGTCACACAACACAGTCCTGTACATATTTCCCCAGCACATTACATTTTGAAGAAGGAAGGATTTTATACATAAAGCACTGCAGTTCCCAAAGCAAACAGTGCAAAGGGTATGGCAATTCACCACCACAGTTGCAAACACTGTATTAACAGAGCAATACACGGAGATTCCTTTACAAAAGATGTTTAAGGCTCCCATTTCACTGCATCACTTTCCTTTCAATAGCCATTACACAACGTCTGAGCTTTGATCACCCTGCCCTCCCTCTCCAGAGTACTACATCAGTGTGTTCACCATCCTCCCAGCAAGTGCACTGTAGTTTAGAGATAAAGGTGTATTAAAACTTACCTCAGAGGGATATTTAATTAAACCATGAGGTAATAAAAGACACTATAGTGCTAACAAACAGCAGAATTGATAATTCAGTTCCACCAGTATTGGGCTACTATGCTTTGAGGTCACTAATTAAATGTGAAAATGAAGGACTGTAAAGTTTGGAACAAGTCAGAAGAAACTAGGAGTAAACACCAAAGCAGGTTACAATTAAACCAGTGGATCCAGAAATTACTAAAAAGAGAGGAAAACACCCTGATGCCAACAGGATGTCTGCAGAGTGTGGCAGAATGACAACTGCCCTGACTTTCAGCTTCCAGCTGTCCCAGAGACACAAGGATGCTGCCTCACTGCTTCCGTGCAAAAGGCAGTTTTAGTCAGCGGTGGCATGGTAGAAGAGCAGAGGCAAACCTCAAACTAGCCTCAAATGACCTGAATTCTCCTTTGTTAGAAGAAAAACACACCCCAGCTATATTTGTATTACAAAAAAAAAAGCCAGTAGCACAAGATACACTGATGACAGGCAAATCTTTCAGCATCTGCACTTTTAAGGTGTAATACTCTGTATTCACACACCTGAAAGACTGCAGGTAAATAAGCAAATGAATGATGCAGATCACTGAATGAACTGTCTGTACAGCCAAGGGAACAGCTGTCCTTAGGCAAATGTTGGTCAAAACACTACTAATTATCACTAGTAAAGATGGGATGACAGGATCCATGCTGAGCAGGTATTCATCTACTGCATGCTTTTCTCATTCCCAAGTTGAGAAGAGTAATTTTGCCTCATTGGCATAATTTAGTAAAACAATCATCACATCAATACTAATCTCCTTAGACGAAGCAAACTTAAACGCTTTTAGGCAAAGAGCTCTCAGCAATCTGTAAGTCTCCATTTTTTTCAACCACATACTTAAAAGTAAGGTTACAGATCAAAGAAGCCACCCTGGCACTTGAATATATTGCTGACACCTTGCTTATGCTTTGGAGTAACTTTTGAAGCATAAATATCATGAACAGATCAGATGTGAAATGAACAATTCCCAAGGGAGAAAGTGACAGGGAAACAGATGACCTTCAAATTACATTCATGCACAAAACAGGATTTGAAAGGTTTATCTGTTACTGCCATCTCCTGGCAACAAACTAAATTATCCTCCCCTGAAAGACATGAGAACTCCAAGGAGCTGTAAAGCTACCAGTAACCAACCCAATAAAAAGGTTACTCTGCAAAGCATCTTTTGAACTCAATCAGTAGGTGGTTCTGGTGTTTTCTGGTAGTGGTGGTTTGGGGTTTCTCCTCCCTGTTCTAACATACATGTATCATGTTTCAGCAGATACCAAACAGCTCAGTTTGGAGCAGCACTTGAAATGCCTTTCAGAGTTCAGATGACCACATCACTTGTTTTTTCTACAGCAGGCAAGCAGTTTTGAACCAAGCACACCACTTGAGAAGTTTCTGGTAGAAATAATCATTCACTAAACCAAGGCTTCTTTAGACCCTTGCTTGTGGTGTAATCCTGGTACTTGAAGCTCATTAATGTTTAATTGAACTAAACTAAGTTCTTCAACAAAAGCCACCTGCAATCAGCTACCACGGCTCAACAGCAGCAATAACACAAACATGTATGCAAATCCAGCAGCCACTGTTCACTTAATACATACAGCCTTCTCATTATGAAGCCAAATTTTACTGAGTTTTAGACCATCAACTATGAATTACTGGGCAGAAGCCCTTGATTAAGATGCATAATTTTCAAAGGTCTCTACAACACTGGTCAATGCTAAAACCAGATTTTTAAGAAGTCAGAAACTCAAGCGTTGTCTCGTGTTAAAATACGGCAATTTCATCTTCTCCAATTGTATCCACCCTTGAAAGTTGCATACTGAGCACAACTACACAGATGCTTTGTCACCAAGTCATTTCATAAGACTTTTACTGCTTCCAAAAGTACACAGATTTGATTTGTTCATATTTGAAAAAAGACATCAAATATTTACCCCAATCAACACAAAAAGGAACAGATCCAAAGCACAGACACTTAGATAGGCCCACTAGCAATAATTTAGACAGCCTGCAGGAGTAAACTTAAGACACTTTAAAGCCTGAAATAGCTGGGTATTTTACCTTGAAAGACAGTGGGCATTTAGTTGTATAGTTTCTGAAATAAGTATTGAAGCTTAATGATTTTCTTTAGTAAAATTCATCTCGTGTTTATCTCTACAGATACACTCAAACTACCCCCCTCAACCAAACATATTACTCCTAACTCTTATACCTCTACAATAGCTTTTGTAGTTTTATAGAAAAAGGGCAAAAAAAAAAAAGACAGCTGTTGATTACAGATAGAGATGAAGGTTTGTTTGAATTTCAATAACCAATTACAACAATTAAATGCCATTGGAATTTCAAAGCTCAATGTGTAAATATCACTTTGCATAAAAATGAAACATAAGTGTGAGATGTCAACTCTATAAAACTGACATCAGACACACAACAGTCACTTAGATCTTGCAGCTGCACAGGCTTTTGGTATTTTATAAACACAGTTTAAAAGCAGCCTGGCATGGTTTTACTTGCCTCACACAGCACACAGTTCTCTTAACAGTTTTAACACACAAAATAGCTATGGAAGAGACTTTATTTCTTAATCAAGGGTGACAAGGTGGTGCTCAAGAGTCAAACAAATTATGACTGTAAGGAAAGGCCCCAACTTGGGGAATACCATACAAGGAATATCAAGATTAACATCTTAAAGGTGATCAAGATAATCAAAAGCACAGAGGTGACAACTGATTATGGTTAATATTATACAGCATTGTCATCTGAGAGTTGTTTTTGACACTCTAGAGGAAACATCATTTGCAGGTGTGAAAAAACAAGGAGCAGAGGCTTCTGAGTCACTGTGATCAATGGGACTTGCCACAGCTGATACGGTACTAGCCATACTCCAGGATAAGTGACTAGCAGTAGAGAGCTTAACTTCAGTCCAACTTGTAAGTGGAGACCCTGAAGACTAAATATTCTGCCACCGCTTATAAAAAAAGCACACTGGAATTATCACTTTTTTTTTTCCACGGGTATCATCAACTTCTTCCATTTCCCATTTAAAACAAAGGAATTTCACTTCAAAGACAACTGAAACTACCTTTTGAAAAGGTAGTACACTTCACTGTTATCTTCAAGTGATGTTAGTCCAAGACAGGATTGATTTCAATCAGCTCAGATTAAGTTCTTTGGTAAATTCATACAGATACTCTTCACATACCACGTGACCTTCAAAAAGGCTGAGTATGGGAACAGTTGCCAGTATTTCCATCTTAAAAAACAACTGAAGTTGTAAACATTTACTTTTATATACAAAATGGGGTAAAGAAGTGTCAGCTTATGCAGCTCCCAGAAACTATCATGATTTCTTCACAGAGAAGAGGAACCCATAACATCCCAGCAGCATTCCCTCCAGACACCAGCCAGTTCCATACACAAATACCACTTAAGCACACCAATAGCTACAAAAGCTTCAGAGCTTGTTATAATATCAATCTTTAAAGGAACTTTACTTCAGTGGTCCTTGTGCTCCAAAAATTACCAGTTTCCAAGTCCTTTTATGATTTGTATCACCTTCCACTTTCACTCTCCATGTTCACTGTTGTGTCCATGCATTCGTGGGACTGACATCCACAGACTACTCTTGTGCTGCACGTGTCAATCTGTGCTGTGATACTGTCAGTGACTAACTCAACATTCTGAGTTTATTTCCCACTCTGGAAACATTGTCCACACATCCAGTTTCAAAGAATCAAATGAATTGTTCTCCCCAGTTGTTAAAAAAAAAAAAATAGGCATACTAATCCTTCCAAAAATTAATGGAAAAATACATACAGGAGACTCACAGCTGGAGATTCTATACACTTCATCACTACTGCTTCCTATTTTTGTGACAAATTCATAGATACTCAACCTATTGATACAGGTTTACACCAACGAGAAGCAGAAGAGGTTCTGAGCAACCGAAGTGGGGAATCATGGTTGGACTACACAATAAAAATCCACAAGTGCTTGTGCTTTTCAGTCAGTAACAAGACCAGACAAATCTGAGTCATTCACCCAAGCAGGAGGCTTTTTATTTAAAACTTAGGAAACTCGGGACAAAACTAAAATGTCATAAAGACTTCAGAAATGAAAACATCTCTATAGCATTTTCTACATTTATAGGATTCCTGTGAAGAAGGAATTGCAGAGATACATGTTTTGTGACAACTCAGTTCCAATTTAAACACCAACTATTCTTCAGGACATGCTACTCAAAGTGCTTGCACATGGAACAACACTGGCATCCAGTGGCCAATTCAATTAATCACAGAAGTAAATGACTTCAGCTACCCTCTCGCCCTTCTTTTGACTAGGAAACATCACTTTATTTACAGGAGGCAACCTAAATCTGGAAGATCTTCCCAAAAGTCTGAACATCCCTGTAGTATTAAACAGAATAAAAGTATTTCTAAAGGCAACTCATGTAGAACAAACGTTAGTTTACCTGGTAACGCAGTGATGAAGTCCCGTTGTAACATGGGCTTCAAGTAAGAGTTAATATGTCCATGCTGATAGTGACACATTCGTGAAATAAGGTGTTCCACAAATTCAACTTGATCTGATTCAGACCACTGGTCAAAATATTTAATACACAAGTCTTTTTCCTTTTCGTAGTTTCCTTCCGATGGTCTTTTTCTTGAGACAATCACAGATGAAGTTCCATTACTTATCTGGTTTTAGAAAAGGAATATCAGTAGTTAAATATAAACAGGAGGAAAGGTTTTGTAAGAAAACTCTCAAGGAAGAATATGTGAGATGATGCAGAGAAATGATCAACACAACTCATTTTAAAACTGATTCTTAAAGCCAAGAGTTGCACGACATAACTTAGGTCCTTCATAGGTAAAGAACAATGAAAGGACTTGGATGGTAATTACATTACTTCTTACACTGAAAGACCTGAATTCCCTTACACCTCTTGCCATTTCAACAGCTGGGAACTTCATTATTTTTAGAACAAACTTTTACAGATTAAACCAGTAGTTTCTGCTGCTTATTTCAGTCTTACTCCCCAAGTGATTTACACAGCACTTCAGGTAATACGCATTTAGAGACATAATAAAAGTAGGTATTAATACTCTAACACAAAAATTCAAGTCACGTCAGTGCTTAGCTGTTTGTCCATAAATGAAAACTGTGAATTATACACTGTCAAGGGCTTGTTTTGGTTTTGAAATATGGCTCCTGCCAATGTTTGGGACATTCACACGAAATCTCCATTAAAATCCTGGGAGCTTTAGCTACAAATAAGGATGCTACAAGGAAGAACACCCCAAGACTTACTGCTAATTAGTAAATAGAAATCAAGATTAACAGCAGGCTCTTCTGAGCTCTTCAGGAGACCAAGAGGGCTGCTGGGGAACAACTGTCAGTTCTCTGAAATATTCTCAGACTTCTTCAAAGGAAATTGGTTGCAACTCCTTGCCACGTGAAGGTGTTGATTTTTTCCTTGTAAATGACAGTCACGTGCTCAGAAAGGTTGAACTGCACTCCCACGTATCGTTCGATGCAAAACTGTCCTTTCAAGGTCAGCACAAACTACAAAATCTGAGATCTAATAATTTCTAAAGTATTATCCATCTGCATCATCCCTCACTTGAAAGCTGAGCTAATTTTAGGATTATACAGTCAGCTACACACAAGGATGATTATGCAGATGCAAAATTTGGTTTCTCAAAAGCAGAAGCCTATAAAGTCATGCCCACTCTTTGTGTGAATGTTAGTCCTACCTGCCATAGGGTATTTTTCTTTGGAGACTCGTCTTCATTCTGATCCTCCATTACTGACGTGTTCTAAGGAAAAAGAAAAAGAATTATTACTTCAATTTCTTCCAAGGCAATTCCTTGCTCTGTAAGTATTATGATAAAGCAAAGCAATTGAATAGATAACATTAATTTTCCCAGTGAACAGAATTATCGAAGATTTCTGGCCACAAAACCTGGGTATTATAAATAAATTATCCTTTTAACTGACATGTTTATCAATTCC
Source organism: Urocolius indicus (assembly GCA_013401255.1). Taxonomy (NCBI): domain Eukaryota; kingdom Metazoa; phylum Chordata; class Aves; order Coliiformes; family Coliidae; genus Urocolius; species Urocolius indicus. The sequence goes on along the minus strand of WBNH01008837.1, from coordinate 475,899 downwards.
ATTTACTGTAAAGACAACTCCCCAACCCCTCTTCAATTTCGTTTGACAGGTTTTCATGCAGCCTTTCAACGCTTTTCTCACTGGGAAATAAATTCACTTTCATCCTACTCAAGCCAAAGTAATTAAAGCTGTCAAAGTAATCAGCTAGCACTTTCTGCCAAAGTTAAATTGCACACATCTAGTTGAGAGGTAAAAAAAAAAAAGTCAAATCAAATCACTACAGAGTACCTTCATGCAACAGAATAGCATTTTTTGTCCAGCTCTAGCTTACCACAAGGAGGAGGGACCATTCTCTGCAGAACATCTCTGTGATTCACTGCCACAGTCTGTGTCCTAGAACCCTTGGCAGTCACCATCTTTCTTCACCCTGACTTAATTACAGTGTTCTCCCCACATCCTAACTGCTCCTCCCTACTGTTTTCTTCCCTTTTGTTCCAGAACGAAATGTAAGAAATTCTATAAATGTTCACATGGAAATGTTTCTGTTAGAGCTTTAGCCTCAGTTTTTCTAAATCTTTCATTTCTTCCCGTTCTTAAAAAAAAAAAATTACCTGTCTCCTTTTGTTGTCCATACCCCAGTTAACATCTATTTCTACCTACTCCTAGGTAACCCCACAACCTCACACCAGCCCTTTCCTTCTCATCATTTGTGCCCAGGAGACACAGGCTGACTGGCAGTGAGCTGTCATGAGAAACTCAATGCCTTCAAACATTGTCTGACTTTACTTCAGCCTTCTTCCCCTCTCTCTCAGCTGTCTCAGCAGAAAGAGGAACAACGTGCTCAAGTAAAACACATGATGGAATAAGTCACACAGTTCCTTTACTCATGCCGTCAGAGATTATGGATTAACTCCTTAACAACTACATCCACCCCCATTCAAAACAGAACTCCACCCCAAAAAGCAAGCAATGTACTGCACAAGAAGTAAAACACTTGAAAAACCACCAGTATTGCCCCTACAGGTAAGCCTTCCTCCACTATCCGACTACACTGCTTTGCCTGAAGTTTACCTTGCAGTTAGGTGTGAAAAAACACATGTTCCATGGATAAAAGACTATGTTATAAAAACTATGTTCACTGAGTGATGGAAAAACTCTACTACCTTAGTTCTGACACACATAACAATGAGAAATACAAGTCCAGAGGCTGGCTAGTGACTAATAAAAAATGGATAAAGGTTATTCTTCAGATATATTGCTGTGTTTCTGGCTATACACACAACAGTAACACTGTCCACACTTTCTAAGTTACAGTCTCTTGAGGGTCATTCAAATTATTAACTACACACTGTTCATAAGATGCATGTGATGTCCCAACGATGCTCTTCCACTGCATGGTGCCACAAGAGGGAGCACAAATCAGCTCTAGACACGCTGGTACCCAACCAACCTGCGCCAGTTCAAGGAGTTTAAAGCAGACATAACTCTAGGGAATTGGGCAGGGAGAGGGGAGTTTCACTTTAATTTTAATTTGAATGAGTAGAAACACTCAATACATTTATTATATGTTGTTAATACTGTTTTCAACTAGAAAACTTAAATGAGTAAGGAATCTCTCATTCCCTTTTGCAGGTGAAGTTGCATCAATCCTGCAAACTAAGGGCAAGGAACCGAAACTCTCACTTTGAATATCACACACAAATGGCTTGGGTCAGTATATTCAATATCACATTATATCAATTTAGCCTCAACTTAATTTTCCTTTGGTAGGTCACAGTGAGATTCTGCCACTGCTTTCTTCTGCTTCTTTACTGGGAAACAACATAGAGATTGTGGCTAGTTTTCCCTGGGATGTTGGCTAAGAACTGTCATCTAAATGTTATGTGTTCTCATCCTAGGAACACATAATAAAACTGTATCAGAACAGCACTGTTACACAAAGTGTGCAGGAACACAAACTTCACCAAAATCATCCGACTTCCACAACAGGCAGACTGCAGAGCAAGTTTTTGTCTTTGGTGCGCACCTAGTCAACTCTGCTGTGCCTTCTGTATTTCTCCCGTCCCTCTCCACTTGTCCTTCTCCCTTCAGAGCATAGTCTTGGCTAAGAGGATGGTACCTTAGATCCACAAATGCATGACCTGGCACAGGCAGTACAGCTAGTGAGAGACATTTCCATGTCCTCTCAACATCTAAGCCATGAACATGAGGGCAGACTACACAGATTGATTTTTATGCTGTAAACATTGTATTTATCTATTTAAACAGTAAGTAGGTAGCTGCATTCATTTAATGTCTACTACTACAGGGTTTATCACGTTTTTTGCCCCATCCTAAACTCATGGCACAATGTCTTGATATATTTTAGAGCTTAAGGGTTTTACTCTTTCCCTTTCTGGTCCTAAATTTCCTTGGATTTCCTATTATATCTTCTCCTATATATCTTCTTCTTATATATTTCCTATTATATCTTCTCTTCCTAATAAATTCACTCTGCTTCTGTCTTAATTTTTGACGTCATTTCCCAGATCTCATGCATCCTAACTCAGACTTCAAAGTGTCTCTAAAGCACTTAAGCCTGCTATCTGATGATGGAATGATGACGGGTGGATCCCGTCCTGCTGTCTGGAAGAAGCAATTAGACAGCTCTAATCTGTCCTGTACATCCACAGCACTAAGGATTTCAGAATTCCTAGCAGCTGGTCTCACTAGTCCTTGGTCAGTAAGCCTTCTACCTCTTGTGCAAGACGATAGGTATCTAAAAGTTCAGCTCTTCCCTTCCTTCCACCTGTACCTTGTTGTTTACCCATCCACCCTCTACACAAAGCTACATAAAGGCTCCACAGGTTTCCTAAGTAGCTTTGAAGTGGCATTAACACGTACCTTTCCCTGTAGTTCTGCCGCTGAACAGCATCAAGACCTGGTGCAAATGATGATCTCTTATTCCTGTTAACCTGTCAAGGCTGTGAGCCCCTCTAATACGACTGACCTGCATTTGCAGATGCTGGAAGAACAGGCATGGCTTTTCTTACCCTCAGAACCACAAGAGCCCAGTAGCTTCTCACAGTGGAACTGCAGCTTCTAACTAGTGCCAGTTCATTTCTTTTTTTTTTCCCAGGAATTCTTAACTTGTTCACAGCTCTTGCCAAAGCAGGATGATTATTTCCAACCAGCTGCCATTCTTTAATTGGTCAGTCTGGAATAAGCGCTCTCCATCCCCAACTGGGAATGGCAGCAACAGCAAAACGCTAACAATGGGTCTAAGCATAAATGTTTTCCACTGCCTTGTAGTAGTTATAACCCAACTTAATAAAGTTACACTGAAAAGCGCCTCTGTCTTTATTTTCACTAATGATAAAACCAGCAATGGTCATAAAATACACAAACTGCTCTGCAAGCTGCAGAATTGTCAAAGCTTTTTTTCCCCCAAAGATTTGCATCCCCTACTCCTCATCTAGTTCTGGAGATATAATCAAGTTTTCCCTACTCCTCTTGCTCCACAATACCTCAAGCCTTGAGCATTTCTATAAGATATGGATGAACATGGTAAATGGCTTCAGAAGTTACTGGGGAAGAAAGAGACACCGACAAGTCCAATCACAGAAAGCTTTTTTCCTTATCAAAAGCTTCCAAAATAAAAATAATGATGAATGATCCTCAAAGGCGAAAGTTTTGTAGGAATACTAAAGCTTCATAAATCATAGTTTTAGTGAAGGTCCTTAGATACTTGGTAACAACTAAAACTGACATCTCGAGCATAAGAGTTCCATATAACTGTGGTTCTACATTAGGTGCAAAGGCACCAAAGTTTTCCTGTAGCTGAATGGCTGCAAGGCTCAACTTGCTCATGAGAAGTGAAAAAACACTGCATCTTCTTTTAAGCAAAAATCACTCAAATTTGTATGGGCTAAGTAGATTTCTACCAGGTTTCTGTTAGCTATAGGCAGGTAACACTTGGGTTTGCACCATGCTTCAGGACTTGGGAGTGCCTTTAGTCACTTAATTGGCACTGAAGACAGACAGCGTGGTGCAGCTTTGTTCTTTAACCCAGTTCTACTTCCAGTATCGAGAGAGCAATTATAGAAGCGATAGCAGTAATCCTGGGAACTGGGGCAAGGCACACAAGTTGCAGGAGTAATACTCAGCAAGGCAGACAACATCGCTAAGTTTCTTTGAAGAGAAACCTTTCCCTAACAAAGAATGCACAAACAAAACTAGACAATAGCTGTGTTACCTTGAAAAAAAAGAACAGCAGTCGGCAATTATGATGTTTTCAGCTACAATGAAAAGCAAAGTCGTAGAAAACAAGAATTTCTATTTCCCACTACCCTTGAGACTATACTCGTAATTCTGACCTGAGTTGGAGACAAAGTTACATCTTTACAGATCTACTTTTGGACAAAATTTCCACTCAGTGGAAAAGGTATCGGGACATTTCAGTTAAAAGTGCAAAATAAGCAAACCTAATTAAAACAGTAGAGCTAAAGAGACTCTGATCTCCTTTAACAAATCATAACTACATCTGACTTTAGAGAAGTTGAAGAAATCGTAAAAAATAACTACTTATAATATATATAATACTTATAATACTTGGCTATCCTGAAGTGAAACACAGCATACTAAGCCCGAACTCTGTATACTCAAACTGCTTTCTGAAACCAGCTCGGCGAGCACAAGGATTGCTGAAGGTATTAATTACACATTTAACCAGAGGAACAGAGGAATCCATCATCCTGTGTGACAACTGGACCACATCAGTAAGGAAGATGGGTAGCCATCTTAATCTAAAAGCGACAAGCATGTGCCCCTCATGGCTTCCTGCTTTTCATACAGCCAGAACATTTAATATAGACATAAAACTGCAAAGGCTGTGAAGCATTTCACACCGAATGCAAACCTCTCCTTAGGATGTAGTGGTCACTACTCTCTAATCCAGGAACCTGTTAAACAGTGTTTATTAACAACATCTTAATATTTGGTCAGGGATGGGAAGGAACTTTCTTTTTTTAACTACTGAGAGGCTATTAATAAAAATACACAGTAGCACAAACAAAGATGGAGAACCAGTAACTGAAACTGCACAAAATGTGCATCAACTTTTCTCAAGCAAGGACCAAATCCCTTTCTTAGCATACCTCTCCAAATCTGGATGTATCAGTCTGCAAAGAAATGCAAGAACACTACAGTGCTTCCAAATGCCAGGTCAGAAATAGGTGGTCACTGACAGAGCTGTGCTTATCCTAATCACTGCAAAGATTCATCACTTCAAAACATTCTTCAGAAGCACAGCCACAGGCCATGTACAGAACAATGACATGAAAGATTCCCTTATCAAAGGAGTAAGCATAAAAACAGATGGAGAGTCATTCAAATCTGGTCAATGAAGATGTTTGGCTTCACAAAGAAGAGAGTACTAGCAACAACACACCTCCAGCTATGGGTTTAACCTCATTCATCTTGCATAAAGAAAATGGCTCCTTGTAACATTTCTCCAGTAATAATGCAACAAGATAAAAAGCACATTTGTTTGGTTTAAATTTAGTGAGATCATTGACTCATATCTTTTCTTAACCTCGAGAAAAGCAGAAAACAGAGCCCACAGCCAAATGATCTTCCAAATATAGAATTCCTGAAAATATCTGATGGTAGCTAAACACTGTCCCCAGTCACTAAAAACACATTGAACACAAAGCTCTGAGGTTCATCAGGTTAAACTTGATGCAATTTTCGGTAGTCCTGTGAGAAGCAGGGAGTTGGACTTGATGATCCTTCTGGATCCATTCCTACTGGAGATATTCTATGATTCTAACTTGGAAAATTAACTCTGCTGACCAGGGATGTGTCTATATTTGACATCTCTATTAGTAACTGCTTGTTTCAGCTTAAATTAAACTATTTATGAAAGCACAAGGGATCTGCACAAATTAAGCTCCATACACTTCATTTCTTACCTAGCTTGCTATTCTCCCAGTTGCCAGGTTTTATTTTAGTGCAGTTACACTAGAAGTTCAAACAAAAATATACTTGAAATACTAAAAGAGTCTACCAAGATCCCACAGCTGAAGGCAACGTTAGAAAAAAAAACTCCCTGATTCTGACAAGAAGGCCTTGTTTTCATCTGGCCTCTGACTAACCACCAAAAAGTTCACAGGAAGATAGGGTCAATTCAGTACCAGCAGACAGTGATCCAATTTGTGTTTCAAGTCACGAACAAATAACATCGTATTTTGACCACAAGTTGTGATGTATTCAAAAGATACCCAAATGCTGTTACATCCCCAGTTTGGCACTTCTCAAGGGCCTATTTTTAGGAACTTTTGCCCAGCATCATAAATTCCCCCAAACCAAGAGTCATCTGCTCCTGTGTTTGCTGAGAGAAAGAAAATTTCGAGTCATTCTTCACCTCCATGTTCCAGAAGAGCTATTTTTTCACGTTCAAAAGAATACTGGAGGTACAAGACAGGTTCTCTTGTTTAAACACTAATGCCTTCGTGACTGCAATTAACACCACTACTTAACTTTGTTTCTAAAGTATCAGTCTTCACCTTAACCTCATAACAAAACAAATGTGCTGATCTTCTGTAAATACATAACTGCCTATCACTTAATACTCAGACTAATGTCTGACTTAACTTGAAGTTTATCTCAGAAGTCAGATCAGTGTGGGCTGTGTTTACAGAGCACTAAACTATGTAACTTGTTTTCAGAATGTAATTATACATAATAATGACCAGCAGCTCAGATTACTATTCTGATCCAATTCCATGAAACACTGAGTATGGACTCAACTCCAACAAAGAGCTTTTGGTGATGGCATATCCTTTAATAGGCAGTTGTATGCACCAAGTGCAGTCTGAAACGACCCAGAGGACCAATTAATGTGTTGATTCGTACCCCATCCTGCAAAGCAAAACTGTTGATGAAGTACCCTGATACAGCAAAATCACCTTGCTGGTTTTCAGAACTTCAGAAATAGTCTGACACAGACTCTTGTAAGGATTAGTATAAAAAAAAATAAATATTTGCTGATTAAACTAGGACATAATTTAGGATGTAGTAAGAAACAAAAAGAAAGGTGCTACTCTTGTCCCATCTACCAGCTGTTTCCCAGCACTGTCCTTCCATTCAGTGCGTTGACATCGCTAGGAAAAAAAACCCAGTTCTTGCAATCCCAAGAGATATCCAGTGTTTTCAGCAGCAGGTAGTTTCTAAAATTAAATGAGGAGAATGCTTTTGATCCATCAGTCAATTCCAGTTTTCCATGCTTTTCTTTTAGTACATAAGCAACAGCTCTTTAGTACTTGGTGGCAGGGTTACCTCAACAGGTACTGCGGGATGGTGCCTAAGGTATTCCTTGTGTAACTGTTTCAAAGACACCCTGGCTCTTATTTAATTTTCTGAGTGTCTGGAATAAAGAGTCAGTAATCAAAAACTGCCTGTATCCATCCTGTATTAATGTGTTGTATTTACAAGGACAATGAGTACAGAACTGTGTAATTGTAGCAATTTGATGACTCATCCCTGCACCACTCCGAGTACCAAACCATGAAGGCTTGCAAAACTTGCACATCATGCAAACTATTCTGCTGAATATAAATATGTTGAGTCCCAAATATATTTTATTCTTTTTTTAAGCACTTGGTCTACATCTGCTGCTCAAAACAGAAACTATCATTTTTAAACAGTGTTAGCTTACTAAATAAAAATGGTAAATGCATGTTTAAATTCAGCTGGTCAAGGTTTGGGGGCTACATTAAGCCTTGCTGTAAAATTTTCCACAGCTCAAGCCAGTAGTTGAAAAAAAAAAATCGAATCAATATTGTTATTATTAACAATAATCACAACAGTGTATCTTAGGTTGTGAAGGAGCATCCAGTAAGTCTTACTGCAATTTTCCAACCTGAGACTCGCTGATCATAAGATTTTACTTCAGATGAAAAGTGTTTGTATTTTCTAACCAGTTAAGACTCTGCAGTCTCAGTTTACACCTTTAACTATAGTCACTCAGCATTTCTTGGCAGATACTGTATACGTGAAGCAACTCAGCAATCCACATTCTTGCCCAAAGCAGAGAAGTCTCAGTACTTAACCAGTACATTACAGCAGTGAAACCGTAGCCCATATCACTGAAAGTGGTTGAAACCACTTTCCTAAACCATTTCTGAATTTCCTCTCACAAGCCTAGAGTATAAATATCCCAAAAGAGAAATCCTTTCTGCCTGCTAATAATCATTTTAACAGCAAGGTGTTTTCATCAGAAACATAAGAAATATGGCTATGAGGAACTGGTTGTAGAAAGGTACAAACACTAGGAGCAAGGTACCCATTTTTTGGGGTTTTTTTAAAGATTTTATTAAGAGGAGTTACCTCACCTTCTCAGCTACAATCACTATTATTGTTTTTGCACTAACAGTGCTGCTAATCTAATTAATTTTCCAAATAAATCTATTCAGGTAGAACCTATTTGCACTTCTAATTTTAATCTACCACGAAGGAAACCAGTTTCTCCCCTGTACATTTAAGATTCAAGGGAAAATTCAAATCTTGTTACCTCTAAGTGAACTCGTTGAAACTACTGAAGTAAATGAAAGAAGTTTTCAGAGCTTCCACTGTATCGTGGGTACTTGTCTTGTGCTACCCATTTGTTCAGAATATTTGCATCTAGAGCTACGTCAAAAGTTATCCTAAATAGCTAGATTTTGTTACAGTCAGGAGGATTAGGTAAGGTTTTTGGTGGGTTTTTTTTGAATAATGGAAACATTAAGTAGTATTTACTACTTTAGAAACTGTCTCAATATCTAGGAAAGAGCTCCTCTACCTTTTATTTCCTGTATTAAAAAGAATCACAAATAAAAACTTGGGGGTAAAATACTGGCTCAAGATGGTATTAACTTCTCTTCCTTCCAGAGCAGGTGCAAAGAAGGCTCTTCAGATTCACTTATCCTTTCATTTACAGGACTTGTCCAAGAAAAAACAACCACTGTGAAAGCCACATTTCACTGCTGACTGCTCAAATTAGCACATCCATCAGAACCACTTTAACCGAAGAATTTAAGCACATAAACAGCAGCTGACTTGACCTGCCCCAGAGACAGCCAAGACTTTAGACCTAAACTGATGCATCCCTACACCACACTATTTCTACATCAGTGCTCACTTTTCACAAGGTCCTGAACCAGTGTGCATGCAGCTCCCACAAACCAAGGAGCTCCAAGTATCCCTTTCGAAAGTCTTTGCACTGTGTGGATACCCTGAGGAAGGTGCAAGATCCAGATCATAAGCTATTTTTTTCAAAAGCTGATCAATTTCTTTTCCTCCTACGTCCAGTGCTTACCACATGCACTGATGCTGAATACCACCTTCTTCCCCTAAGATCTGGAAGCAATCTGCCTTACTTTAACCCTCAAGCAAAGCAATAACATGAAACAGAAGGAAGAGAAGCAGCAGACTTGTACTTCCAGCTTGATCAAATTGACCAAGCAACAAACACATTGGAGCACACATAACTGAAGAATAACTTAAAGACAACCAACTCCCGACAGCAAGCCCACTGCCGCAAGTTCACCAACATTAAATACTAATTAATACACTAAGAACAGAGATCCCAAAGAAGCTAGAAGCTTCAATGAAACATTCCATACTTTCTTCCAACCATACCTATGTACTTGCTCTTAATTTTCCTAAGACAACATTCTGGCACTTCTTCCTCTACATCCCTGGCCCCTAGTACTATATCAGAATTTATTCTCATTCTTAGGTTTTTGCCCTTCCCCAAAGATCAGCAAAACTTTAACCAGATTTTTAAGAGCTTTTGACACAAACTTTTACAGAAAAAAAAAAGTGATTAAGAGGTTACTCAATGAAACTCTAGCAACTCTCAATTATTTGTCTTTAGCAAAACAGAAGGTATTTGCAACAAAAGAAAAACAGAAAAAAAGTATCCACGAGAATGAAATGTTCATTAAAACTAATGCCAGCCTCAGCTACTCCACAGAAAAAAAATGCTGTGTTCCAAGTCCATTTGTTTCCTCCAAAGACACATGGCAACATGTCCCAGGTTTGACAGCTCATGAAACTGTATCAATCCATCACAACCACTCAGGAAGTCCTGATTATTCCTTAATTGGCTGAAACAGAATCTTTTGCATATATACAATTACAGTGTTGTTTTATAATTACTGATATCCAAGCAACCAAAAACCTGGAAAACACTTTTATCTACAAAAAGGCTGCAGACTGACTTCAGCTAAAGAAAGAAGCTTTCAGCAATACAAGATGTAAAAATATCCTCAACTGGTTTTTCAAACACGCACTCAGCCTTGCCTGGGGTTAGACAGACATTCTGCTATTCAAGTGCTGATTTTATTTAGGTATTAAAAGGAATGTCCAACTGCATAATTTAGATTTCACATGATTTATATAATGGATGTCTAAACGCTCCTGACCTGTAAAGGCCAGCACCACTTTTTCCCCCCTACAACTTCAAGATACAGTTAATTAATACAAAAAGCATATCACTGTAAGACTCTACAGAAAAGGATTTGAAAATGGGAGGAACAGATGCCCAAGGTCTCAGGTTCCTCTTTTTGGAAGACTTTTAATCTTTATCACTTCAGTGACCTTATGTTACACCACACCAGCTTGAAGGGATGTAAATGAAAGGTGGCAAGCTGTTGCACTGGGCAGCAGATTGAAAAGGCAGGGGACAGCTGAAGCCAGTGTATTGTACAACAAAGCCTTTGAAACCAAAGCTGCAAGCACCACAGCATGCTAGCCAGCATCTCCTTGCTTCCTGAAGACAGCTGGGTTTGATGTTACTTCAACAGGAAAACTGCTATATGTTTCTTTCACCTCTGAACAAAAGGACAGCATTATACCAAGTGCCAGTTAGTGTTTCTGGGGCCTGATCCGGAATCTCAAAGGGCTTTTGCTTGGAGCAAACTACACTGAAGGGTGACTTTGAAGTTAGCAGGGCTCAAAGAATTTAATAGGTATCATAGAACAATTTAAAAGGTTCTACTGTGGAGTGATGACAATCACTTTGCAGCAGACATCCTGCATTTTTATTATTCAGGTACTGAATTCAAAGGCATTTGGCCTAATTCTTGTAATTTTTCCCAAAAGCATGTACTTTAAACTTGAGACTTTCAGATTACATTTGCTCCAACAATCTGAGCTTAAGTGTACAGAATTGTACATGGATTCCTGTAACATCATAACCACCACTTTTTGGTATTACGTGCCTTGAATAAATTCTCTAGTTCAGCTGCTTTCAAAAGCAAACAAAAGTACTGTGACTGAATTTCAAACATCAAGCATCCAAATTCTGCACTTTCACATACAGCTTTAAAGATATCATCACTTTATCCTTAAGTGACTTTTTTCATGCAGGGTATATAATTAGGTACTGAATAACTCAGAACTTTCAAGCTGGCTTTCATTTATTACTAATTTTTAAATGTCAATTTGTAAAATATTTTCTATCAGATTTGAATTCCTGATCAATTTAGTGCAATGACATTCAACATTTCTCTGTTGCAACACAAAGAAAAACAGCTGAAGTGTCCAAAGACATGCTAAAAAGACGTTTACATTAATACACTTTATAGTTATTTAACAATTTACTCATTCAAAAATAATATTAAAAAGTACAGATGCAGAAAAACTCAGGTTAGAAACGTAGTTAGGATTATTCCCAGAGCCTAGCTGAGTAATTGGATCAAAAACTGCATGTGAATTTGAGGAATGTAAAAAGTATGTAAGAACTAAAAAGCAAAGAGCTCAGCTTCAACAGCTGGGAGTTCCTAAAAACACCAGTGCAGTGCCACTGAACAGAATTCAATGCTTACAATGCAAATGAAAAGGTTGGGATGAACGTGACCTACAGTATTTCTCTAGGGCAAACTCCAACTCCTGAAGAACCTGTAAAAAATCCACTTGTCCCACGCACTGTGAGGCCATCCTGTGACATAAAGCAATGCATTTTTGTAGAGGGGCTTTGCCAATATGACTACTTTGGTTACAGTTCCTTCCTTCTCTACTATATGCTTTTTTCCATACTTGACAGATGGTTACTGGTAAAATTTGCTTAGTCCTGCTGTTGGGCGTATAGACAGTTGTCCTACCTTGACTCCAATGCTTCTTTTAATTTAGTTGGATTCTCTCACCATTTCAAAGCATCACAAAAACTAAACCAGGTGTGTGAGGACTCTCATATGCCACAGCCTTGAAGATCTACAGAACAACTCATTGGATGCAAATAAAAGCAGGACCAGAGAAACCTCAGAATGACCTGCTAAGCACCTAAGGAACTTTTCACACAGGAAGACTAAATGTCCTTATGATGACTCTTAGAGTAAAATCATTAATATCAGCAAAATCATTACTAACACTGCTATCAAGAATGCTGTTCAATTCCCTGCAAGCAAGGGATCTGATCCTCCTGCCGGTGATGTTTTGGGTAAGAAGTCTGACAGTGCTGTGTGAAGAAACTGCACTAATGTAATTTCAACATTAGTGGGAAAGATTTGATGATGTTTTTTTCTATTTTATTGAAAATTCTTCATGGAAAGTAAGACCAAAGACCTGTAAGGAAGACAACCATATCAAATACAGCTGGAAGAGACTGCCTTGCATTTCCTTCTCCTAAGAAGGATTTCACTCTCTCCCAGCAAAAGCATGGCACTACTAGCAGGCAGGCAGAGCAAGGCACATTACCTGGAAAATTTCATTGCATCTTAAAGAGGATCAGACAGAAAATATAAAAAATCCTCTTTTCTAAAGAAGATTAAGAAAGCATAAACACAAAGATGTGGCTAATAACAATTCTCTATTCAAAGGCATAGTCTTCTGCAGATGAACTGTAAGAGGTAGCAGGGGGGAGGCGGATATTCCTGATACTTGTGAACTAATACACTAAGCTTAGTGGGATTGTGTTAGCTTTTCTGAAGAACATAAAATTATGTTTGAAATGAAGCTCATCTGTTGCAGCTATAAGCAACAGGTCTAGATTTACAGAGGCAAGGTCTAGCAGCTTGTCTTGATACAGGAGCTCGTCATGAAGAAAAGTACTTGCTTCCTTAGGGACACATCTTTCCCAGCCTGAGAGATGACAAACTGTGATCTCTAAATAGTACATGAAAGAAACACTAGCAAAAGGCAGACTAGCAAGTTACCCAAAGGAATAAAGACCGGAGCTCTAAGCTCATGTTACTTTTTCTATGTTCAGAATTTCCTTCTACAGCAGACAACAGCTTAGCGAAATATCTCAAGAGGGCTTCTTATCAGCACTTCCTCCTAATCTCTGTCATAAAGATTATAAAGTAAATTACTAACTTCTGAGTATCAGCAACTTCTGAAGAGAAACCAAGGTGAGAAAGCTGCTCGTGAACTACCAGCCACAGATGAAATAACAGAAAGAGAAAGGAGTCATTCTTCTGTTCAGGCAGGCTTGCAGCTTGGAGATGAAATGTACGATCCTTAGCGCTCTCTAAAAATTGATGAAAACAAGTCCAAAAAAAGCAGTAGTACATGTTGAGCTGTTTATGCCAGCAAAACCCTCTACCCACACACAGAAAGGTTAGTGGTTGGCAGCCCTCACAGCCCCACCCTGGAGAGGCCACGGCAGATGACCCCAACCTACCAGGAGGTTTCACAGGCTGCCTTTCCCCTCCCAGCCCACAGTCACCATGCTTACCACACAGCAGAAGCAGCACAGCCAGACCAGTTTCACAGAAGCCCCAGTCAGCCTACAAGTGACTGACGCACATCATGCCTGGGGAAAACCAGGAACCAAAACTAACAGAAATTTACTCTATTTGCTAGCCTTCTGACATCAGGGAACACACTTTGCTCCAAAGATGAAGGGTTCTGGTTTCTAGCTCAAGACTGGCTCACTGGCTGAAGTTTAAAGCAATCTAGTAAGTAACCACTCTCTTCTACTTAAAAATAAATGGTATGAATTGACCTAATAAAGAAGTCTCCCTTCTTGTCCCTAAGAAAGAATAGGCTTAATTAATAAATGAAGTCATAAAACTGAAAGCACTGATATACAACGGATGACAGGGAAAAAGGAAAAAGAAATCACTTCTCATAACACTTCCCTTCAGATAATAAATCACACTTAGAGAAAAAACAACCCCTGTGTTTCACATTCGCTTATCTCGTGGTGTCTAGACCTAGTGACAAGCCATGGCCACACTATCAGGAAGCACCACATCAAGCTGCTGTACCTGGCTCTCTTGACCCCACACCTGGACTATTGGCCCCAACTTTGAACACTCCACTGGGCTAAGGGAGCGTGGTCTGCCAGAGACCTCCAGGATGGCTGAAAAAAACCCAAAAGGGTAAAATAAGGACTAAAAGAACCCCAGATATTATGAGAAACTGTTGAAAACAAAATCCAAACAGCTATTAATTTTGAAAGGAGAGTCCAGTTTCAGCCAGAAGAAACAAGAATACTAGCAAGCACTGCTGATGATTAACAGGGAGAAAACTGGATGTTTTCACATCAGATCTACAGACTGGGTAATTCAGGCCATCCCACTGGTATGGATATTGTGAATTGCTTCTACAATACTGTGCTTAGTTTTAAAGCTTTCTGTCTCAGAAAGAAGCCTGTTTAAAATAGAGGGGCAAGCACAAATATTTCAGATATTGGAGAGAACATTCTGTTCCTATAAAGAAAAGGAATCAAAAATGCATTTCTTTTTAATGGACCCTTTGGACGGTTTCCAAAAAGGAATGGTAACAGCCCCACTATTTTGAGGCAAAATACCAGAAAACATGTCAAAGAAGTATTTGTAAATTACTTCAAACCTAAGAGAAGCAGCAAAGCAGTCGGCTGGCTATGACAACTCATTTTAGCAGCTGCACAGAAGAATAACATTTTCAGAAGGATGTAGACTCCACAGAGACAGGCTATTCATCATTTTCCGATTTGTGATTTCACGCACAATAGGAAAAGGTTTTAGCAGAATGCATCTACTGCACTCATTGTCATTTCGAGAATACTGCATCATTTGTACAGTGAAAAAAGGATGATGAATCAGAATTCTTCATTTTCAAGTGCTTTCTTTCCCCCTCAACTGTAGTTTCCATTGTTGTACTTCCTTCTGGTATCTGAACAGAAACATCAACAGCTCAAAATTAGGAAAGAATAACAAACAGAAGCTTGAGCTTTAATGCTAAGTTGTATCTTATCAATAAACTTCCTTCTCTGTGCCTCAGCTCAGCTGTGATAGACTGAGATTCCTTTCAGAAATCATTTCTTTTGCAGGGAATGCTATTGTATAAAAATAAGTATTAAGTAAGTGTTAAAACTCTAACGATCCAGAACTTGCCACTGGCAAGTATTAAGTTCTTCTGAACAATATTAAATGATGAATTGGCCAATTCAAAAGGCTTTTAAGACCCCATTTTTGTGAAGACAGCTTCCAGTTATGAAGAGTAAATCAATACACTCCTGTCTTAATCTATAAGCAGGAATGACACTAGCAAGAGCTAAGTCAATGTCACCTTGCTACTGCTTGTCCATCATCGGGACACGTGGTGCAAGAATGAAAATGCAGATCGAGGAAAAACTATCGAGCTGGACATGCCACTGCACAGAAGTCAAGGATAAAAGAGAGGTGAAGTGCACAATCTCAAGCCTACAGACTAGTGGGTGAACAGACTGGGAGGGGCCAGAGGAGCTTCGAGTCTCAGAAAGTCACTACATGAATGGCAAGATCGGGCCTCTGGAGGAACAAGTCAATTTCTCCCACTGGAAGAGAGAAGTTTATTGTTGCTGTAGTCAATTAATGCTCTGGTAAAGCTTCCAAGCTGCATACCCTATGTGTGAACATAAAAGAACAGGACACTACATACAATTAAGCTGAAAGCTATGGACAACAAATAGAAAGATGTAGACAAAAAGCCCTGTCCTTTCAAGAGCAGATTAAATAAGCAAGAGAAAAACCAAGCAGAGTTTTAGAAAAGAGATACAAGAATCTCTTAAAAAGTCAAGGAAAAGTAGCTGAATACAAGGAGGAGGTGACTGAGTAGTATTTGGTTACTAGGTTAATTTCATTACATCTATCTGTTGCCTAATGATTAGTCTTTAACTCACACTGGAGATGTTTATTTACAGAACTAAGAAGACTGGACACTTCTCTTTGTGTGACAGCACTGTTGGAGCTATTTCCCAAATCAGCGTGACAAAACACACTCAGAACTACTGCAATGCTGCATGAGGATGAGGTTGTGAAAGGTGATATATCCTTATGGTTGCATTACAACAACTGGTAATAACGAGTTACTCAAAAGGCCTAAGTAAGACTAGTGGGCTTTTCATCTTGCAGTCAAATCTGTATCAAAGAGGATGAAAATAGTAGCTATTTGAATCCAAGTATGTTCACAATGGTAAATTCCTTGGTACGAAAAACATTATCAGAGACAATAGTTAAAAATAAGACTTCAGAATGCAAGCAGTCTCAAGTATGATGAATTGGCATTTAATATATCCTTTTCAATACAACAAGTGCCAAGGATTTTATTTCCAAATAATATTAATTGCTCTGAAAATCAGAATAGATAAGAGCAAGCTTCTTACTGCACAAGACAAAGCACAGAATAAAAGAATCCAACAGACTCATTGTGGAGAACTGGAATACTATCTCCAATCCATCTGCATCTGAGGATATTTGTTTAAATGTTACATCTCGATTTTAGAAGAGCCTAGTTAGGTTTTATGATTAGTAACAACATTATGGAAAGGCAAGAGTAAACCTAGCCTCTGCTTTCTTCATGTAGGCTGATGGCAGATTACTCTTGAAACCTAAATGTCTGAAAAAGCAGTAAGACTGGGCAAAAGCTTCCTGAAGAAATTCTACAAGGCTCTCGACTTAAGACTGGAGTTTCTCCCCCTTTCTGATCCATTTGCTTATTACTCTTACACATACAATACAGATAACAGATACAACTCCCAGATAACTTCTAAGAATCACTGAAGAGCTGCTGTACTTCTCCTCTTAAACTTCATATTTATCATCATGGCACTAATTGAATGTCACGAACATTCAAAGAACAAAGATCTCCTGGTTCTACATTTACATGTGGGCTTACAGCTTGGGAAACAATAAGGAAGGGTCAAGTCATGGCACCAAAAATAAAAAATGGGGAAAAGCAGCTGGTACCACTTTCACTTCCAAGTTCCCCTTTGGGCATTCATTGCATCACATGCCTGAAAAAGAGAACTTTTTATTGTTTCAAATCTCTCCCACAGATGTTCCAAAGGATTCAAAACCTCTTACCCTTGGTTGCAGTTCTACACCAAAAAAGAAAGACTTTTTAAAACATCCTCTGGAACAAAATTTACATCACCAAAGCTTTCTCTACACCTTGCCAAGCAGTGTGCACCACAGCTATCTGCTGAGGACAGTGATCCCTCTTATTCTCTCAAGAATCCATGAGGAGGGTGCAGTCAGCGGTAAAGCACAAGCCCTGCAACACGCAGAAGGAACAAACACCCTGGTGAAATCCTCCCTTGATAGCTTCTGAAGCGCAACTGGCTGGATATGCAAAATCATTTCTTTCCACCCACTGAGCTCCTGACAGCTACAAAGCAATGCCACCACCTAAACAATGTGGTTGGCCTTGCAGGGATGTACTTTAGTGATAAAACTTAACCCTGTTAGCTGTTAATATGATTTAGTTTAAAGTGTTCTGGGACTGTTAAAATTCCTACAAGCACATGGAGCAAGAAGCCTACACAAATTAAGTGGTACTTAAATGAGGTTTTCATGAAAGCTGACAGATCTGTAACAATTCCTGAAAACAACATAGGCTTGAGAACTGTTTTCAGAGACACGTCCTGACAGAAGAGCTGCATTAGCTACGGCTTTTAAGGAGATATGACACCGCACCTGTGTGACAATGGGTGTTCAAATAAAATCTTGCCATTGAAGCAATACATTCACAAACAAACTGTTATGTGTTTTATCCTGTAATCAATAGTATCAACAGAAGTTTGTAACTCAATGTAGTCTGTATCAGCCTACCACCCACCCTGGTCTGAGCTTTCACCTGTTCTATTTACAGCTAACTACTACCACTACAGCCCTAGCTACTACACACCTGCTGACAGCTTCTGTAACAAAAAGGGCATTCATAATAAATAGGTTTCCTATCATTTAAATTGCAGATAAAGATTTTTCTGTTTGGAATATTGTTTTAATCATAAGCTCAGTTAAGAGAAAAAAAGCACTTCATTAGCCACCATGTGCTAGCTGATGAGAAATTTCCACAGTGTTGATCCAGGAGAAGTTGTCAGATTCATCACTAAGGAGTCCTTGCAATTCACAACCCAGGGAATTGCAGAAATACACATCTTGCCTGCAGAAGGGAACCTGAGATTGTTAAGCAGCCCTGCAGCCCAAGCAGTCTTTTTGAAATTCACTGTGTGTGGGGCCAGCAGCTAGCTCTCCCCAAGGCTTGCAGTCCATGGAACCAAGATCCACGCCTACCATTTAACAACAGTCATTAACAGCAAAACTGCTCTTATGCTGAAATAGTTCTCAAACTGCTAAAGACAGGGATAAGTCACACATTCAAAAGTGAAGTAAAAACAACTAAACAAGAAAGCGTAGGCTTGCAGCCCTAGGTCTGCACCAGAGAACAGCCTCATGACAGCAAAGCAGCAGTTGTTTCTACCACTCACATCCTTCACTGAGGTTCATTAACAAGCCTCAAAATGATGATTAGCCATCCCACCAGACTCCATCCAACCTACCCCCAACATCACAATCAAACAACTATGAGATGCTCTTTCAAATGATCAGGGAAAGACAGCAGTAAGACAGTACATCAGAACTAGCTTGTAAACATTCCCAAGACAGACACCAAATCTCTGTGACTCTGCCCTGTCATGACTATAAGGATCTACTGTAATCTATCGATTATTTGGCTGTGAGGTAGTGCCAATTTCTATGACGTTTCACTATCCATCTGCATGTTTATCTTGGTCATGGTGGTTTTTTTTCCCTTCCTTTGAATAGTATTTCAAAACTGGAAACAAAGCATTCAAAACAGAGAAACACATGTTTGTATTTTAACAGAAAAATCTGAAGACATGTTTAATTCTGAAAAATTTGCTGGTGCTCAAATGGCCACAATTTGTAGGCAAGAGGAGAGGTCTGGAAATAAGTGGCTATTCTCCTAGACAAGACATTCATGTTATCCAATGTCTGAACTCAAGTACATGGACTGCAAACAAAACTCAATTTAAGTTCTCATTCCCAAAAGCAATTTTTTTGGAAGTATTTGGTTTTCTTTACACATGAAAGACTGAACCACTCAATAGCATTTTCACATTATACAAGACATTAATATTAATAATAATGTTCTGCTAAAAATGTTACATTCAGAAACACTTTAGGTAGTGCCACACAGTCACTACACATTTTCTTTCCAAGGCAGATATCCTGGGAGCTCCAAATTGTTAAATGCTATCAAAACCTCCTGGTTTATTTTTTCCAATCCCTCTCAAGCCAGTGAAGAAACAGCAGCAACTCCCCCCTCTATCAATTACACAGGCTCAGCTTCAACAGCTTACTAGAAGAAAAACGACAGAGAATTTGAGACTTGGTGGTCTTCTATGCAGAGTGAAGTCCCCCATCCCTTGTTCTTCACTTGAACAGAGTAACCCAAAGAGCCACTGGACTCCATGCTAACTCTTGTGCATTTAAGCATGCGCAACGACTGTCATGTCAGGCTATAACCAGGAACACGCTTTGTACAAAACAAAAAGCTTATCCTTTCTAAATTAAAATCACACAAATATTACAGGCTAGTCAGTTCATTGCAATTTAATAGAAATGGCAAAGCTCATTAGGTTATTTTTGGTTTAAAATTAAATGAGAAAGCAAAACGTAGCAGGCAACATGCACAACTATGCTACTTGTATCACAACTTCAGTAAACAGGCAATAAAACACAACAGCTCACCACCCCCCCACGAGAACCTACTGTACAGAAAAGCCCTCTTAAGATTCACTCCTACAATGCAGTTAAGTAGAAGATTTCAGAAAAGGATGCACAAAAAACATTTAGCAGACTTAACAATTTGATTAAACAGAGTCCTGAGAGTTTTAACAAATGTTCAACAGCATACGCATAACATTTACAACAAGAAAGAAGAAAGGCACCTGGAGACATCTGACACTGGGCATGCTCTGCAGGCATCTCAGTGCGCACATGCTCTCTACCAGGTTGGAGCAGCCTAGCCACAAAGACCTTGGCACAGAACACTGCAGGGTGACAAAAAGGAAGGAAGAGAAGAAGCAGTTAGATGCCACAACAATTCACTCAAGGCAGGCAACTCATTAGCATGTTAACGTGGGTACTTATCTATGTTATTTCTACATTAATCACAAGGTTAGCAGCCAAGGGTAAAATAACAACTGAAGATCCTTTTCAGTAAATAAGTAAGCCCTCTGTCCTATCAAGGATAACGAGATGATTTTCCTTATTCACAAACCACTTGGCTTTAGTGCCCAGCTGAACATTTTAACTTACTAACAACAATATCAGAGTTGTTACAGTTTGGGTCCATCAGGTCAGCAATGCATCCAAACATTGCTAACAACAAAATAAGTCTGCTGCAAGGAGGGAAGATGATTTGCTCAGCAAACTGGCCTGGCCCCAATTGCTGGTGAGGATTTTACCTTTGCAGTCACCCTTGGGGACAGAAGTGCAGGAGCTTTTCATCAGAATACATCTTTTAGAATATGACCTGGAGGAGCTTTGGTGATTAAGGTTTGGCACTCTGCATTGCCTCAACTTTCTCAAAACAATTTGTGCTTATTTATTCCAACTGCAAAGCCAACGTTAACATCTGAGGTTACAGTCTGCATACTGGGACACCGAAAGCTAAAAAGATTAGAGTGTTTTTTAGAGAGGAACAACACCTAGCTAGGTTCAAATCACAAGACCAAATTGTGCTTAGTCAAACATGCATGGTATCCTGATTCAATAGGTTACTCGGGAAAAGAGGTTTATTATCAATTGAGGGTATCCTAAAGCTAAATTATACTCTGGCTACATTTATTACTCATACCACCACCCAAGTCAGAAAGAACCAAGCTGAACTACCAGACTCCACATTGCTGACAGCAGATGTTACGAAAGCTTGGAAATGCTTATTGGTTTTTTTTGGAAGCTCGAGAAATTTGATGCAGACAGACTCCTCAAACCTTTCATAGCTTTGTGATACTACTTCACAGTTCCTTTTAAGGACAGAACAGTACATCCACTACATAACCATCAGATAAAGTTAGGGAAAATTAGTCAATTCCTCACTACCAAGCAGTGCACAAACTCAGCTCTAAAATTTGGCACACAGTTAACTTTCAGTATTTTTCATGCAGGCTTCCAATTTAGTTACAATAAAAAAACAAATCTTGAAAAGAAAAATCTCTCATGGATCAAATCTGAAAGTGGAATGAGCAGAGGTGAAGACTGGGAGAAAGCAGCTTGTGAGGGGAAGGAGGGAGCCCAGGGCAACTGAAGAGGTTAAAAACTTTTTTTTCCATATCTCATAAATAAAACAAAAGAAAGCCTAATATTTTCATCTTCAAGATAAGGAGAAAAAGTTAAGCAAAACCAGGAGGACAACCCTACCAGCAACAAAAGCACTGGACTTCCTCTCCTCTTATTCAGGCGAAAGGTTGTGACTCTACATGGATGCTCTGTACTATACACTTGTCATGTGATGAGTGGGTCTATATACTCTCAGTACAGAGGTAAAAAATACACATATTTATGTTATATTGCATTATTCATCCTTCAATTTCAAAGTTAATCACAGTTTTATATTATTTAAAGTTTCTTAAAGTTTAGAGGAAAGTGATTTTTTCATTTAGCTATCAAGTAATTAATCCCATATATCTATAATTACTTTGCAATAATTTACTTTGACATGACCTCACACAAACACTTGAAATTTATTTGCCAGAATTGTTCCAAGATAGTCAACCAGTGACATTAAGGAAACTACCTGCATTTCAGTAAGAAGCCAGAAAAAATAGAAGTAAGGTTTTTTTATATTTTTAAAGAATAACAGGATGTACTGTTCAAATTCACTGATCACGACATGGAAGATGCAGGATCTTATATAGACCATTGACAGTTCTGCTTCAAAACAAGCAAGATATAATTCAAGAAACTTCCTTTCTAACTAGTTTCATTATTTGATCTCATTTGGCATGATATCTGAAGTGTTCCCACAACACTGAAGCATCAAAATTCAGTGCATTGCTGTGGGTACTATTAAAGCACAGATTTTTGCATTTTTAAACATATAGGCCCAGCAAAAACCTTTATTCTGCTCACATCACATCACTTGGTAGAAGTCATTGATTGGGAAATACAACAAACTTCTCTGCAGTAACGTTCAGATAAGATGTAGACACCTGTGTGTATAATGAATCTACACCTACAGGAGTCCACAAACTGTAACCTAAAAATCATTGGCTTAGGTTCTTAGGCTGTTTTCTTTTAGGAACATCTCCAGGCAAATAAGATACATTTTAAAGAACTTCAGAGAAACATGGGTAACTTTAGAACAATTTTTCAATGTATTTCAAAATGCACTAGACACAGGCCATTTCCATGCCAAGTTGAAGCTACACAAAAACCCTTCCATGGTATTATGAAACACTCAATAAAAGGATTTCTAAAAATCACTGGACACTAAGCTGTAGCAATGATATTACACAATACTACAAATTAAACATTGCATTCTACTTCACACTAAACCAGGAATGTGCAAATATTTGTCTGCTTCACTGACGTGTTATTTCTTGACCCTGCTTGCATAGGAACTGTCATAAATAAAAGCATAATAGTGTAATGACCGATTTCATCTTTGCATAATAAAGGCCTGAACTTACACCTTCACTTTCCACTTGCCTTTAGTCAGGATCCCAGGGAGGTACAGCACTATTTAATACAGTCTAGGAAAGGGAAAACGACACTGGCCAACAGGCATAATATTAAATGCACAAATAAGACGGTGTCAATCCTGCTGGCAGACAATACAACCCTACAGCCTAAAATAAGGCCAATCAAAACTCCAATTTTAAAGAACAAGCTAATTTGCAATGCAGAGCTTTAACTGACTCACATTAAGGCAGCTGTGTGTTCATCTCAACACACTACTTGAGGGAGAGGGGCAAGCAGAAAGCAAGGCTTTACAGCTTTGTGGCAAGGAGTAAATTATGCTGAAAGAATAAAGACAAATAGAGAACCCCTCATTCTGATCTTTTGGATGGCTTATGTTTGGAAAGATTAATACATTACTTTTGTAACTGCACAACTGAGTTGAATTGTATACAGAAAGAACTGCTTTGGTGGTCCAGCATCAGACTCAGGTTTCAATCTGAAATCTTGAGTTTAAGAAACCTAAGCAAATGCTTGCACTAGCATTCAAACTATGAATTCTCAGTAGTATCAGTAAACTAGGAATATGCTTCAGGATCTTTAAAGGTCAGATGCTATGAAATTCTTATATTAATAGCAAAGCACACAGCAGCGTTCTTCCAATAAATCAGCTTTGTGGGTGGCAACTTTTAGGATAGAGGATCCAAAACAAAGAAAATCAGCCCCTGAACAATCCAAATATTTCATTCACTTCAGACTTCATGGGTGTACAGCAGTGCTACTCTGCACTGTCCAATGTTCAGAAACCTCTCCTTTCAGTGCATCTGAAACGAAGAGTCGTGTCTCACAGAAATCCTCACACTTTCTTACCCCTTAAAAAAAACTCTACTTCAAGTCACCCATATTTATCATATAAAACCCAGTAAATTGCTCAAGATAATACTATGGGTTGTATAAGCCTGTGTTGCTCATGGAATCCCTACTCCTCTGATATCCAGGGATGAAAACGTTGCAATGTCACAATTAGGAAAAGCAGCATTGACATAAACAGGCCTTATTGCTGTAACTTTCATAAAGTATTAAAATTATGACCTCAGGATTTTTTCCAGCACATTCATTGTATTTATACAAGATAATTTAAAGAATCAAAGTTTACTGGTATGTTTACAGTTTGGGAAATTCTGTTCTTCAAGACAAAAATGTCCTCGTTTTTGAAAATCAGTTTGAAAAGGATTGGCTAGGGGAGGTATTTTGCAATGTCAAAGAAAAATGCAGTACAACAAATGAAAGAGCTAATGTATTCCATTTTCTGCAAGGACCGTGCCTAATTATTTTAATTCACCACCCCTGCAACAACTTTCTCCCTATTAAATTTACTACAAAACAAACTTGAACATAAGAACCTAACAAATCATTCAAGTTGACAGATCCTTAAGTCTGAAATGATTGTCCCACCTTCCTTCTGACCACAATCAAGCTCCCTGCTAAGGTTAGTTCATGGTCTGGATGTCCACAGGACTACAAATAGATAATCAGACTGGCAAAAACGTTACAACCAAAAAACTTCAGCCTTCACTCTGAAGTCTCCTCACGTTTTTAGCTGCAAGAATCTTGTGTGCTATTCAACTTCGGCAATTTACTGTTTCCTTTACTTTGATTTAGGCCTGGACCACCACAACTGATATTTCTTTATTTCCATTAACACTTAATATTGATAAATTTACAGAGTAACGACTGTTACTTAAATCTCTCTCTGTGGCTGGGAATGGCAGACACATTCCCTGGTAGCTCAGATTTAACGCTGCACAAAGAGGAACTCTGAAAAGCAAAATTCTCAGTACACCACAACCATTTCTGAAAGCTGTATGCTCCCAAGTCAAATTTAGTATCACTCTCAGATCTTAGTTTATCAAAAATCAACCATAACAAGATATAACAATGCATAAAGCAGTAACACTGTTCAAAGGCCTTCAGTATTATTTTACACTTGGCAGGAAATAGTTGCCAACAAGTCAAACTCTATCCCTTTTTGCTAGCAGGGATATCACCCAGATCTTACCTGGTTTTGTTTTAGTTTTTTGTTTTATTTTGTTTTACTTTAAGTGACTCATTCAAAACAGTGACAAGCAGTACAGTCTTGAACCAAGCAGATATTGGAACAAGTAGTCCCATTACTTTCAAGAGGTGAACAAGTGAAAATGTCAAAGTAGTCAAAGTACACTCTCACGTGTGAATACTTAATCAGGAAGAAAGTGTGGGGGCATGCATGTAACACAAATCCACGTGTTCCACAAGTGACAGCCTGGCTTGGCACCGTAACACATTCACTACGCTCAACAGTTTGGTACAACATTCAGTATCTTTGCTGAGGTACTCGTAAACAAAGAAACTATTTACTTCAGATCAATGGTTGTACTTTGGACTCTTCCTGTTCTCATTTCAAAACCAAGTTGTCCCTTGAGAGATGCAGTGTATTCACATGCTCCATACCAATTGTTGGAACCGGTGCCATCGCATCGCTACCTTTTCCACATCCAAAATGCAACCTCACGTCCAGTCTTGAGTGTCTGATTTGGAAGGCTGTGAATACCATACAATGTAATTCCAAAATCCATGGACTTCTACGTACGCATTTCTGTGTTCTGCTGCAATTTAAAACCAGCTACTCAGGTCAAGAAAGTCGTCTTGGATGTACAATTTACTCTTGCACTTCTGTCCTTCAATGAACTACAAATGCAAAAGTAAGCATCCACAGAGTAGCCAACTCATTTTAACTCGTGATCTATTTTTTGATTATTCCTTTATTGATATCATTTGACTCAAAAGAAAAAGGTAACCAATAGCTGAGTCACACTTCAATTAGAAAAATCTGTTTTATAAATGGTTGCCATTTAAAATTTAACTCACTCAGTGTTACAACCTTCCAGTGGCCATTCAAGAGCTGCACGTAAGTTTCTTGCATTTGGGGAAAAACATTAAGTGAGGAATCAGGAAATTTGAAGCAAGACAAAGGGGAAAATAATTTATCAGAGAAATTCTCCTCA
Source organism: Urocolius indicus (assembly GCA_013401255.1). Lineage (NCBI taxonomy): Eukaryota > Metazoa > Chordata > Aves > Coliiformes > Coliidae > Urocolius > Urocolius indicus. Next base: position 449,999 of record WBNH01008837.1, on the reverse strand, counting down.
TTACCACACCGTTCTTCTAGATAGGACAATGAATTCACAGCAGGGTGATCAAGAACGCAGTCCCACTCTGCTCCTGAAGATCAAAGTATGCGTTTGCTACAACAAAATGAATGCTACAAGAGGAACATGGGTTCAGTGAAGAAAAGATTAAATGCTTTCTTTGAATACAATAACAGTCTTACTCCATTATAATGTATTCACGAGGATAGGACTCACGAGATGCAGTAGCTCATTTTCAGGAAGATACAAAAGGCTAGGAAGAAAATCCTAATACGTTTACATAAGTCACTCTGTTAACAGAAATCATCTGAATGTTTCAAAATACACAGTGTTTAGATTAACCCTCTCTTTCTTCACATATTCCAACAGTTTCAAAACTCCAAGAGCGTGATATTCCTTTCTGCATTAACACATCCTATTTTACTTTAAAAAGGCCATTTCAAAGGAAAAAAATGCCTTTCTTATGCTTTTATGCAGCAGGAACAGAGGTGTTACAGACATTTACAGACAGCAGCACACCTGCTCATAGTAAATCATAACTAGGGAAAAAGAGAAACACTGAAAAAAAAAAGACCTAGCACTGCCAACTGAAACAGTAGACACTCTGAAGGAATAAGTTAATCACTATGAAAAACATGGCTGAAACTTGTCTAAGATGTTAAAAGTTATCTTAAGCTCTTCTTTGAGTGAAGTTTTTGACGACGAAGGCTAAACACAGTCTAAAAACAGCATTAACCCCATCTAAAAATGTAGCATAGACAAGGCAGCATGCACTTAAACTTGACAAGTTTAAACACATACAAGGTCTGGGCTCAGCACGTAATAAAATGCTGGCTTCTCTTTCAGGGTTTGTACATCCAGTGCTGCAGGGGAATATTTACATAGCCTTTGATAGCTGACTGACATTTTACTTTTTGAAATATAAGAACCAAAACCTGGACAAGAACTAAGCCTCCAACCTGCATATACTTGCACCCCAGTTCAGCTTAGCTTTACTACTGCCTTTGGTAGGACTCTTTCACATTTCAGAAAGTTAAGCAATATTAACTATCATAACATCAGGGATCTTAATCAGCAAGGGTACACATTTATGCTTCCTCTCCCTTGCCTTCCCCCCTATCCCTCACCAGTGTATTTTAAATTATTTCCTCTTTTCAGTTTTCATCATTCAAGATGACAAGTTCACTTCTGCCTTCCCTTTCTCCCGTTTTAGAAAAAGGCACACCCCGAACGGCAAATCTTCCACGGGAAGATGTTATTTGCAGTGTTAACTCCAAGATGAGTCTGACTGGTGTGTGGGAAAAATTCAATTTCATGTTGGATGAGACTGCAAGAAATGTGTCAGACTAAGGTTAATGAGCATTTCCCTTACATTTTCCCTCAGACTTCTAAAAAAAGAATTATATTAAAAAAAAAAAAAACAACCCCATGCCCAAGACTTCTCCACCAAATAAAATCCAAGCACTCAAAACATCAAATGAGGAAACAATAGTACCCTGTGCACATGTAATTCATTATATTTGTATTCAATTAAATTCATGTGTAATTTTTGCTCAAAATACCACATCAGCAAAACAAATGGAGAGATAAAACAATACACGAGATGATCAGCACCTACAAGAGGCTCTTCTATAGTAGATTAAATGTTGAGGCCTTAGCATTTGCTTTAATAGCTGTCTACAAAAGAGAACACTCAAGCAGTTTAGTGTTATAGCTATTAATATCAAGAGGAATTGAGGCATACTGCTTCCAACTAACCGTAGAAGTAAGTTGCCAGGTTTATTAAAGCACTGACTTACAACACAGCTGGGCACTAGGAGAGGTGCAGATCTCCCATTCACACCAGACATTTAACTCACGTAACTTTGTTTTCCTATTAGCCAGGGACCCTGCTTTCCTTCCTAATGCACACGAATGCTTCTCAAACTTTTCTTTAAGATAACATGGTATAGCCTTTTACAGTCACCTCAGAAGCTCACAAGAGTGTCACTCGAAACACAACCACACTCCTCTCTCTGAAACAACAAAGCTAATCTTGAAAACCACACAACTGGCTCAGCTGCCCTTTGAAAACAGCCAGGAACAAAGCTTTACCTTGCATCTCATGAAGGATTTAAAATGTTGAGTCCAAGTGTTGCCCATAACAGAATTTCAAGCGGCATTTCAGCAGGATAAAGCTACTGGAATTTGTACTATGAACAACTAGACACATCCTCAAAATTTCTGATGAACACATCAGCAGATATGGCTAGGAAACCAGAGCAGATACAGCTATTACTTCCCTGAACTTGTCTGAGAAGTTCCATGAAGTCATTGGTAAGGCTGCTTTCTCCCTTCAGAATCCTGCAGGATTTGTAAAAGCCCCTTGCTTAAGTGTTTCTGTATCTGTAGGTACTGCATCCCAGCTCTGCAAAAGGCAAGTTCACCTTATGTTCCTAAGCTCTGTGACTCACAGTAGATTTGCAGTTTTCTAATAAGCTGCATAGGTATGTACTGAAATGTCCTTTCTTACTCTAAGCTCAGCAGCTAATTAGTGTGTTCTAACTCTTTAGGGACGTTAAGCAGTTAAAGCAAGATACTGAATATGCGGACACACTCATCTAAGCAGAAGCAGCGAGAGATAGTACAGGGCGACTTCTTACCTGAAACTTTGTTTCTGGGCTTCAGATCCACCAATCCAGAATGAAAGGGGATTCGAATGGGTTTTCCTTCTCAGACTTGTCTGTTAAAAGAGAGCAGCCAATCATCTTCAGCTTGGGGTATCTACTCCTTTTGTGAACGAAACCCCGATTACGTACTGCTAATGCTGTTAGAGAGACAAGGCAGCCTAGGCACCTTACCAGCCCGGGAACGGCTACGGTAGCAGGTCGTCGGATTGGTGGATCTAAGACAAAGAAACAGATTTATGGAGAAGAAATTGCACTTTCCCCTGCATCTCCCAATGCACAAAAAGTGTTTGGGGACTACAGCTCACTTGGCAAAGATTAAAGAAGATGAGAAGAAACTACAATGCAAATAATGAAGCGAAATGTAAAGCTTCACCCACCAGCTGATTCCTCTGAAGCCTGCTCCGTGAGCTGCCAGAACAGCAACACACAGGTCTTCAAAACAGCACAAAACAGTTCTAACCCACCATACACATGCTCTAAAGCGTTTGATTGCTATGACTGTTTTCCTGTTTCCAGACTCAACATGATCTGACTTGTCTTCCTTATCTGCAGCACAAAGATGGAGTCTCCAAGACACCTATAATCTCAATGACAGCACTGAATTCAGTCAGTTTTGTGTATTGCTGTGTCTCTGGAAAACAGTCTAGAACTGGAGAGGAAGACAAAGCATTCTGCTCCCGAGACAAGATAAAGTCACCTCTTGCTCAGAAAGATGATAAAAGGCCTTCATCCAGTACTTTCAGCAGTACACTTGGAGTATAAGTGACTAAAGCAGTTTTAACAATATACATAAGAGAAGATGGGAGTCTGCAGAAAACCCACACTACGTGTTTAACAGAAAGTACATCCTGAAGAGACCAGACTACGTGCCTTCCAGTCAGATCTTCAAAACATTTGAGAGAGTGCCTACAAAACTTCCCATAACAGCAGTCAGAAGCAACAGCAACGTTTTCTGGAACATAACACTGCAACACCCACAGAAGAACAGGCCACCACTGCCCCTCACCCTTTCCTCTGCTCTCCAGGGAGCTGAGCCAAGCGTTCTTCATAACTGTGCCCCACCTCTCAAAGCAGCAGCAGCTCGGAGAAGTGTGAGGGAGACTGCGACTGTTCACAACCGGGAGAAGAAATCGTCTCGATGAGGACTGTCACGTCCCTGACTGCCCAGAGCTACCCAAAGAAAGAAGCATCTTCATTGTGAAGCCATCTTCTACTTTTCTATCACTGGTAAAGCAAAAGTCAATTATAGGATGACATTTCAAGGACAAAGCAGCACTGTAAGCCTGATACCACGTCCAATCTATGATTTCCAAGGCTGCCAAGTAAAGCGATAAGATGTCAGGGCCCATGACTCAGAATTTTCAGAGTACAATGTATCTCAGTAAGAAGCCAGCTTTCAAAATTATATAAATGTACTGATTTGGTAAGTCACAACAGAGCCAGCTGGTGATAGAAGAAGAGGCACTTCACCACAAAGCCATTCCTCAACAGTATTTGCAACGTCTGATTTTTGTTTTGAGAAGCACTGGCATGATGGAGATTGCCTGAATATCAAGTTTTCCTGGCTAGTCCTTCACTGCCCAAATAGAATTACCTAAAAGATCATCTCTCAAATACAAGCTGTAATTGCAAGGTAATGAGTTTTGCAAATAGATTCTGAGCATAGACTTTTCAAAGAGCTGGAGATGTTTTTGTCTGCAAACTTTCGACTGGCGTGACTGAAAAGAATCAAAGATTTGAACAAGGCATCATTGCACAGAGCATCTCGATGTGCAAACATAAGCCTCACAAAAAGGCAAAGAACAAGAGATGACACAGCTTCTTTTTTAACAGAACTACATAATTGAGAACTTCTCAACAGCATGAAACTCAGGATGCAGCCCTGCAACTCTTTAGACTGGAGATATTAGCTGCATTTCTCCTCTAAGTCAATAAGCAAGACAAAATCTGTAACAGCTAAAAGTTGACCCAAAAAGACTTTTTTACTTGTTTACCCAGAGAACAGATCAATATCTACTCCTAGCAAGTAGGTACCTAGCTACATCTTACACATTCCTGTCTGTATTCATACAAGAAATGGATCTGTGAAGCTCAGCTGCTCCGATTCCCAATAAAAATGTTATTTTCCTGGGGCAGAAGTACAGGGATGCAGCTCCTGAGAGGACCTGGATTAAAAAAGCCGTGAAGAAACAACATGCCTTCAAACACTCCCATTGTTAATTTAGCCTGCATGAGAAGCAAATTAAGGCTCAAAAAAAGTCAGAGCATTTTTGTCACTCAAAGACAAATGCCATTGCACTATTTGTTCATTATCTTGTCTCAGTCATGCACTACTCATATTGAGAAATGTGTGGAAGTGGTACAGGAAAACTGAGTAAGCTGTCAGATGCCACACCACTGAGCTCATAAATACACCAATAAACTGGAGAAGGAAGGGATTTTCCAGAAAAAGGAGATTTTCTGTGAATAATGAAGTACTATCAACACCATGAAAACCAAACCGAGAAATCAGATTATCTAACAACATAAACAGTGGCATTAGCAGAAAGCAGACATCCACAGAGAAAAAAGCTGCAACGTAAGTATTGTTATTAATCAGCATTAGTTTAAACAACTCAGTAAATATTCTCATTTCCCTTCAATTTCTTTTCTCCCTTGGAACAAAACAATTCCTTGTCACAGAACAGCCTTCTTATAACCACGGTCTCTCATTCTCTCCCACACATCATTCTTCTTACATTGGCATGTTTGCTGCAACATCCATTTCATTTTAAAGCCATCAGCAATCTCCCTTTGCAGGCTGCTGCACAAGCAGTCTGAGCTGCACAGGAAGATGAAACTGAAAATGCCAAAGCAACAATGACCTCTAAACTCCACAGCAATCAAATGTAACACATCAAAAGATACACGTCAAGATGATTTAACAAGCAGCGAAGGTGTTTTAGAAAACACACATGAAATGAAAAGGTACATCCATCCTTCAAAGAACATTTCCAAGTCTCTCCAAGGGTACAGCCAGTAACGAGGCAGTTTGGTTTGCTGAGACGCTCTTTGCAACACTCATCGGTGACCCAAATGTTTAGTAACAGTCAACACCACTCTGCTGAAGGGATAGATTGAGCCCAGTCTGAGGTGCACAAGCGGCATACATACGCTTTACAACTTTTTAAAGGAGCAGCCCAATAGCATTTCAGACAAGGCCTCTGGCACGCACACCGGCGTGCCTGCAGAGCAGTGATCGCATTCCACGGGGACACCTGGACGCTGGATTTACGAGCACAATTCAGGACCTCCCAGTCCCAGGCCAGAGCTCAGAGGCAACACATCGCCCTGAAAACTACCCAGCCAGTGCCCACGCACACAGGAAGCCACACACGTGTTTCAGGCAGCAGGGAAACCTTCTCTGCTGCATCTTACTTGTTCAGCATTGCTGCAAGGGCTGGAAATTTAGTAGTGTTATAAAGTTTAACTGCCCTGTGAGGCAAAAAAGAGTCACCGAATCTCAGACGTGAGATTTTAAAAGCCTTTGGTGAAACATCAGCACTTGGCCTCCCCAAGAAACTTCAACTTCTTTCTGTTGAGAACCAAAAGCAATGTAGTATCAGAATTCTCCCTACAAATGAAGTATCTGCAGTTTTCCTTCACTTGGACAAACCGAGTGCTGCACAGGCTGATGGCTGCTGCTATAATGATGATAGACCATATAACTATTTTCCTTCTAACCATTCCTTGGCATCTTTATATTCTCCTTCCCTCTGCCACCTCTCTCTCCGCTCAGTCTGTTGTTTCATCTAACCTTTCCCAAAAGATTCAGCTTTCCAAACTTCTTTGTCCACTTCCCCCATTTCATCATCTCTTTGCTGGCTCTAAATGCACTTGCCTTGCTCCAATTCATTTTCTTAAGCTCTTCCTTCCCATTTTTTTGCACTGCTGCCAAAGTCACAGCAATCTATTCTCTTTATATTTGCATCCTTCCTCTTACAGGCACTCTGAGATCTGACTGTCACTCAGATAGCCTGTGCAGCCGCACAAATCTAACATTCCCTGCCTCAAAGGCTCGTCTGTGCCTTCTTAATAGCCTTCTAACCACCACCTCTTTAGATATCTGCTCTAGACATTTCCTCTCTCCCCCCCCCGTAAGAAACTGTCCAGCATGCCACTGTCAGCATGCTTTAATGTCTGTTGTACAGCTCTCAACTCTGCTAATTTCACTACTGATGATTAAAACCAAAAGATAACTGCAAATAGATTGTCATCCTATTTAAGAAAGTAAAACTAGTTTACACACAGGTTTACAAATGTCTCAGTAATTCTCCATCTGCTCCCAGCCTTTGATTAAGAGCCAGTCACATTTTGGCTAGGACAGTACCTCCTTTGTTCCAGTCCCAAAGGTGATCCTTGCCTCATCTATCTGTATCTTTGTTACCGCAAAAGTAAACTTTTTAAAGGATTTCTCTACAAGTGTGGAGGGGGAGGGTGGATTAATCACAAAAACCTAAGTAACTGCCTGCTTAGCTCCCAACGATTCAGATAGGGAAGAAAAAACCCAGAACATTACAGCCCTACTGAGATATACACAGCACCTATATTTTATCTTCCAAACAGGATGCTAAGATTTATTTTACACTGTAAAGCTTTAAAGAGTTTGAGGGCACAGCCACCTCCATTTGCAGTAACCCAAGGAACTTCAGGTACGATTTATAGACCAAGCTGTGACTGGCCAGGCACAGCCATGTCAGGTACATTGATTCTGTTACCTTTTGAAGACCTTCAGCTCACATCAAGGTTCTGCCAGAAGAAACTGGAAGAGTTGTGGCAAAAAAATCAATTATAGCTCTTCATTTATTATTTACGGAGGCACTTAAACACTGGACACTTTTATCAGTGGCAGAGATGTTCTAGGCAGTGAAGGTAATAGAGCCAGTAAGGTACTTTCCGTATCCACACCTTCACACTGTATTACCATTTGTATCTTAAACACGTGTTTTGTCAGTTTCACTCCTAGACATGGTGTTTCCACAGTAGCTTTCAAGCTACTACTGGGAAGCAGCATTATATATATTGAACTTAAGCTGCCAACTCTGCAGCTTGGGGAATCTGTGTCTAGAGAACAGCATGAGCATCAAGGATGTGGTGGAAAGATAGATGACAATAAGCTCACCAACTGTGAGAATTTACACACAAGTTGTCTTCCTGCTTCAATAACCATATCCTATAGGTGTCTGGTGGAGAAGTGAACCTGGCAGCAACAGATTGATTGCTTTTAATACTATCCACATCTTATGCTGCATGCAGTTCACCTCATAACTACATAAAACATTTTATCCTACATAAAAAAACCTGTTTGCCATAGTTACGTATGCTTTTACAATGACATTAATACAAACTATGAAGCTAATTACCCCCCAACTTCGAAAATATGCTGGTAAAACAAAAGTGTGGTTCTGTGAAGCTTCCTGAGAAAATGAAAAACATGAGGCTTTTAACAAGTCTTGAAGGCAAATGCATACAATGGGATTGAAGGAACGCTGATTTCATCCACAACTCAAAATCTGTAGGTGAAAAAACTACCTAATTCACAAAGCATTGTTGTTGGTTTTTCCTCTTATAAAGGAAAATATGTTGGTTCTTTAAAAGAACAAAAAGGTTACAGTTATCTAATTTCAGAGAAAATCAAAACCAGGGGAAGAAAGAGCCCTTTCAATCATTTTGGCTAGCCCTCCATCTGTTCTAGATTACTTCCTTACTACTCGTTTTCTAATACTTTGCCCACTGACACAAAGCATTTAACAGACAGGACAAGTACAAAGGTACCTAAACCGAAAAGCGCCTCGTCAGACGGAGCGTTAGCCTAAACCTGGACCTCCTGAAGTCAACACAAGTTAAAAGTCAGGGCTTCGTGCCTCTTGAAAACACCTCTACAGACAACGGGTATCTCGTCTGTCAGGGTAGATGCCATCTGGAAACGAAAGCCATGAAATGCCATCACAAAATCTGTTGCTTATCCCCGTTAAATTGACTGAAGGACACGATTTACAAAACTAGATGAAGACACACGAAGCCTTCAGCTGTCCTAAAAGGCACAGTGGCTTCAGAAGGCTTCACTAAAACTTCATACGGCAAATTAAAGTTGTCACTCTAAAACCTTAAAATATTTCTCTTAGATTTCAGATTTAAAAATAGAACAGTATTATTTCCATGACTGATTTTTCTTTAAATAAATGCAAATGATCTAACCAGCGAAAGCTCAGTTGAGGGCTAGAACATCATGTTCTCAAACTTCCATGGAAGTAACATGTTGACACATTATCTCTTGTTTATCAGCCACTGGGAATCACATTGTATTTGCACCTGAGAACTTTTGCATCATACATTTGGTCCTCTATTTACTCCAGATTCATCCTTGGCATTGAAGGGAAGTTACTGAGTACCCAAAGTGCACCAAAACCAACCTCCTGTATCAAAAAGAGGTATAAAACATCCTGCTTGTAGTAAAAACATAACATTCTTAAAAAAGTAAAGCAGCCCACCGAGTCTGGCAGGCTGGGACGAGCCTTGTTTTCGGGATGTTTGCCACTGGCATTAACAACTGATACAAGAGTTTGCATCTAATAGTGAAACCAGGGGCTGAAACCACTTTCAATACAGCTTCTACTTCTGCTTTGTGTATTTAAACAAATCTTCCAGAGAACATCATCTTCTACAACAGACAACAAGGCGAAACCTCTTGAGCTCTGTCTTCATTGAGGAGGGACTTTCGATGATCGTAGTGAAACTTTTACACTCAAACACAAAGGTTTCCACACACGCCTTTGCTAAGGTTGAATTTCAATTCAACTAGCAGCTATATTTTAAAGAGAACCCCTTCCTACTGGAAACCATAGAATGAATTGCTCATTTTAGCCATCTTTTTATGCTTATTCATTTCTTTTGAAAGGGACAAAACTCTCCTTCTTTAATTTCCTACTATGTAATAAAACCATCGATACTTGCATCGAGTAACACGTTTCTCAGGTCCAAACTGCGAACAACCGCACAACAATTATCAGCAGAAGTCACATTTGCTTCTGCCTGTGAATAATTTGGCCCCACACAGAAGAGACTTATAAAAAAACAGATATCATTCACAAAAAGAAAAGCCAGAAAACTGAGGCAAACATACCTTCCAGCCTCAAATGCTATTTTAGCGCCTCACACAACCTGGGGCTGAAGAGTATTAGTAATCCTCCAGTTCCAGGTAGGGGGGAAAAAAAAAAAAGAACCAAGACAAAATAAGCCAATAGAACTCACTTCACACCTTGGAAATTTATCAGATATCTTTTCTGCTGGTGACTGGTCCTGTAAGGGATACTCAGAGAGTTGCCCCCAGCCTCCATCCTTGATGCTGCAACTCTACTAATGCGGAAACAGTCCTGATGTCACCCACGGTTAAGTGCAAGATCACGGAATCGATAGGGACTGGGAGAGGAGGCTCGCTGAGAACAGCTTTTAGGCTGCTGGCCTCAGCAATCAGAAACAAGCACAGCAAAAAACTCACAAAAGGTTGGCGGAAGGGGGAAAGGGGTTGTCATCTCTTTTATTGTTGTTTTCAAATTCTGCTTCTTGAGAGCAGATAACACTCAAAAAAAGTTTGTACCTTCCACACCAGGTAGTTTAGCATGAACTCTACTGGCTAAAAACATAGCTTTTATCTCCAGCTCACCTTCAGAGTGCCTTAAAAGCAAATTTCTGTGTTTTACCCCTCAATTCTGCAGTCCCGTATGGAATTTTGCACATAAAAGCAAAATCATGCTTGTAACAAATCAGAATATATTTACTGATTACTATTCTCTCAGCTCCTAACTTAATCTTAACTCATCCCTAAAGGCAGTGAAACTAAAGCCCCCTGATATTTGGCTACAGAGAGGTAAGATTTACTTACAGTAAAAAACCCTTCTCTTTCTGTTACTTCCATCTGGACGCCTCTCCATTAACCCGAATTAAGCGGTGTAAGCGTTAATTAGGGGNAGGGGAGGGTCCCGGGGGCTCCGGGACGGCAGCGGCTGGGGCTGGAGCGGCCGCCGCAGCTGTGGGGGGGGCGGCGGGAGCCCGGGCACGGCTCCGCTGTGTTCCGCACGGTTCCGCAGGGCTCGGCAGGGCCGGGCTGCTCCGGGGCGTTGCNGCTCATTTTAGCCATCTTTTTATGCTTATTCATTTCTTTTGAAAGGGACAAAACTCTCCTTCTTTAATTTCCTACTATGTAATAAAACCATCGATACTTGCATCGAGTAACACGTTTCTCAGGTCCAAACTGCGAACAACCGCACAACAATTATCAGCAGAAGTCACATTTGCTTCTGCCTGTGAATAATTTGGCCCCACACAGAAGAGACTTATAAAAAAACAGATATCATTCACAAAAAGAAAAGCCAGAAAACTGAGGCAAACATACCTTCCAGCCTCAAATGCTATTTTAGCGCCTCACACAACCTGGGGCTGAAGAGTATTAGTAATCCTCCAGTTCCAGGTAGGGGGGAAAAAAAAAAAAGAACCAAGACAAAATAAGCCAACAGAACTCACTTCACACCTTGGAAATTTATCAGATATCTTTTCTGCTGGTGACTGGTCCTGTAAGGGATACTCAGAGAGTTGCCCCCAGCCTCCATCCTTGATGCTGCAACTCTACTAACGCGGAAACAGTCCTGATGTCACCCACGGTTAAGTGCAAGATCACGGAATCGATAGGGACTGGGAGAGGAGGCTCGCTGAGAACAGCTTTTAGGCTGCTGGCCTCAGCAATCAGAAACAAGCACAGCAAAAAACTCACAAAAGGTTGGCGGAAGGGGGAAAGGGGTTGTCATCTCTTTTATTGTTGTTTTCAAATTCTGCTTCTTGAGAGCAGATAACACTCAAAAAAAGTTTGTACCTTCCACACCAGGTAGTTTAGCATGAACTCTACTGGCTAAAAACATAGCTTTTATCTCCAGCTCACCTTCAGAGTGCCTTAAAAGCAAATTTCTGTGTTTTACCCCTCAATTCTGCAGTCCCGTATGGAATTTTGCACATAAAAGCAAAATCATGCTTGTAACAAATCAGAATATATTTACTGATTACTATTCTCTCAGCTCCTAACTTAATCTTAACTCATCCCTAAAGGCAGTGAAACTAAAGCCCCCTGATATTTGGCTACAGAGAGGTAAGATTTACTTACAGTAAAAAACCCTTCTCTTTCTGTTACTTCCATCTGGACGCCTCTCTATTAACCCGAATTAAGCGGTGTAAGCGTTCATTAGGGGCTACAAAAAACCGCATCAATTAGGTCCAGTTAGCTAATACTGCGTTTACTGACCGGCGCTCCAGCACCGCTGCTGCTTGGGGACAACGGGAGCTGCTGCCGGCACAGACCCCGGGCTGGAGTGAGCCCCAAACCTTGAGGCTGTGAGTTTAAATCCGCCTTCCCCCTCCATCCCCGAGCCCGCCAACCTCTCGCCAAATGCCAGCGGGGGATGGGGGTGGAGGGGAGGGTCCCGGGGGCTCCGGGACGGCAGCGGCTGGGGCTGGAGCGGCCGCCGCAGCTGTGGGGGGGGCGGCGGGAGCCCGGGCACGGCTCCGCTGTGTTCCGCACGGTTCCGCAGGGCTCGGCAGGGCCGGGCTGCTCCGGGGCGTTGCGGTTTCGCTTTTTTTTTTTTTTTGTTGCAGCGTGCCCGCATGACCCGCGCGCCGGGCGCGATTCTCCGCGCCTCCCGCACCGACTCTGCCTTCGACGGGAAGTTTGATTCGTTTCCATTCTTTTCCTCGCAGTGAAATGCAAGGCGCTGGCGGCGCTCCGGCCTGCGCCGGGAGGACCCGAGGCCCGGCCGCGGTGCAGGAGCGGAGCGGAGCGGATCCCCCCCCATCCCCCCCCCACGCGGGGCGGCGGGAGGAGCGCAGCGAGCCGGGCACACGGCGGGCCTGGGCTGGGCTGGGGCTGGGGCCTGTGCCGAGAGGCCCGAGTCACCTTCGGGGGCGGAGCGGTGTTGCCGGAGCCGGGCAGCCCCCGGGCGCGGCGGTGAGGGCCCAGCCGGCGGG